>CAMXCT020002143.1:52898-92825 GCA_947184155.2 Cladocopium goreaui | reverse complement strand
CCACAAATTCTAGCCTGGAATATGTGTTCCACAGTACGTCCATCTCGAGCATTCCAGTATATTCCGTATATGGAATATACAAATTTCAAATTGGATCCCCAAACATCCGTATATTTGGCGGAACGATTTCCAGTACATGGATGGTTCATGTTGGAATCCCTGCCTTGAACTCCTTGCTTCCTGCGTGGGACCGAGTGGGATACTGCATCAAAGGGCTTCAAAAGTGAGTGGCGCATGTTGCAGAAATGGCCAAAAAATGAGTTTGAAGCTACAAACACTGTGATGATCTACAGTAAAAGGATTCTATGGTGAGCAAGGCAATTGCTTGGTTAATCTCGGCAATAAACCCAACTGAACCAAATTCATAAGATACCCATGGATACAAATGGCACACTCAACAACCCCCACGGAACTTCTCATGATCAAAAATTGAATCTGCGGCATGACAGTTGCTGCAACATGATGCTCTTTGCATTACGTCTGAGTCTAAGATACTAGCAATCAATCAACATCACATATATATGGTACGATATATATATATATATACGTATATATATATATATATATATGTATATTAATATGTTATATGTCTGAAAACGCAAGGGCAAACCCCAAGATCTCATGCTTGAGAATTCTTATCGGCTTCATTCGGAATTGAGTTCACCAATTTGGGACAAACGTGGACAAACTCATATCTGGGTATTGGTCCAGATATAAGCCCCAACAAGCTGTGTTATATGTCTGATCATGCCAAAATGCGTTGAATCTATAGCATGAATTCCTGACAATCTCTCCTTCCTTGTATCCGTGTATGTTCATAAATCACTCCTTGAATGGCTTGCCGACATTCTTCCCACATTGAAGTTGCCTTTATTGCAATGGTTCTTACTATCCCCAATCATGAATGGATATTCATCCCTGGCTAAGAAGTGTAGGTTGATAAACCATAAAATTGTTTGTCTGAAAATGAAAAAACAAAAGAACATGGTTTATATTGGTTTATCATAATTTCCACCACTAAAATGGCCATAATTTGGTATATATCGGTATATCGCCATCTCTGAGCAAACCCAGACATAGACCAGTAATACGCAGTGCGTTTTTCCGCAGCGGGGTACCCTTCAGGAATCAAATATGGCGGGAAAATGACCCATTTCTAGATAAGTATTCTATAAAAATCTCCCGTTGGAAATTTCCCAGCCACGTTACCAGAGGGTCACCCTCAAACGCTGATCGCCTTCCACTGCTGACACCGCTGACCGCCTTCCAGTTGATGTAGCTACGTTTCGAGGCTAGGAGGCCACTCAAGACATTTGCCTCACGAGAATGGCGTCCCGTTCGGTCAGAACTACGTCACTGGGTTGGGGGAGTTTCAAGACTTTCAAGGAAATGTTGCAGGGAAACATCCGAAGCCAGAAAATTGACCCGCCGACTCTCGGGGTCCAGGGCCCTAGGGCAGGTTCATGATGCTTTGTGGTTCAGTTGACTCCACGGTCCAGTGGTTCAATGGTTACATTCTTTGAATGGCGTCCTCCCATTCGTGAACAATTTTATGTCCCGAGTGATTTTGATTTTTATACTAATGTATATTGTGTAATCCATCAGTGCGCAGTGTACAGTAAACCATTGTCTGCAAACGAAAAAAAAACATCGCTGATTTTGAGTAGGCTAGTGGCCATGTTGAATAATAGCGCTCATCAATGGAGGCAACAATCCCCGAGTGATGTTTCAACAGGCATGGTGGCATGACCAATGTTCATGATGAATGCTGATACACCGATTATTTAGTATGATCATCACCCACAGTTCTTCATTCAACTCTATGTTTCATATACGTTACAATATTCATCAACAGTTCATGAATCCCAAAGCCGGTTTCAGGCCATCAAATAAATTGATCTGTTCAATGATATGCACCATCATGAACGCCTGGCGAACCCTGCACAAAGACAGATGCAGTGAAAATACAGGAGGAGTCTGGAAGGGTACGAACCCCCTGGAAAAACATTGGTTTTCTTGCCTTTGCTCTAGTTGAGGGTGATACTGCGCATAATTTGTGAGACTCAGAATACATGAAAGTACGACGGACACCAAAATGGTCTATGTAAATCGTGAAAATTTATGGGCGCACTGGGTCTCTTTCGACCCATTCCGACACAAGGCAATTGAATCAAGATCCGGAATTCATTGAGTTCAGCTCTTTGCTTACAGCTATATGCGTGGCATGAGGAGATGGCCTAGTTTCTTATTTCACCAGGCAGGCCGTTTCAGGAGGGCCTTCAAAATAGCTGCCAGCAAGCAATAACAAACGGAAATGATCAGCGCACAGGCTGCAAAAACTGCAGTTTTAATCATTCCACCATAATAGCTACCGAAAAAGAATAGGGCAAGCAGGTACACTAGAAGGAGCAAGGTGAGAGGACACGCGATGAGCAACAATGTCAGTGTATTCTTAAGAGCCTCAAGCCAAAAATGTGTGGCCTTCCTCCGAAGGAGCCTACAAAAACATATCAGGAGATCCTTTGAAGCTGGAAGAGCCAACAGCCAAAACACCAGGCCGTCAAGAATCTGTGAGGCTGAAGGGTTCCTCCACAGGTCTCGATTTTCTTGAGTCAGTCGCACGGAAGAAAAGCTGGCAGCGAGGTCAAGGAAAATCAAAATAACTGGAGAAGTGACTCCAAGACACCATGCAGAACTGAAGACTTTTTCACTGAGGTCATGCTCCAAAATCTTCAAGACCTCTGAACGCACCGCGTCCTCAAAAGCTTGCTGGTTCCCAAACCAAATGTTCACACATTCTTTCACAATTTTTCTGTCACACAGCAGGGTTGCACCCGTCCTTGGATCTACATGGTTTTGGTCGCAGCACGCACTCTTCGTGGCGTCGAAAGAGATCGACAGCAACTGTTGCTTCATCACGTCCAAGTCTCTGAAATAGTTGCGCACGGTACTCACAGCCGGGTAGGCAATAATCATGCCCAGCAACAAAACAGAGCCAATCGGAATGAAAATTTGACTTTGCATCGGTATCATAGTGCCAGGCATTGCAAGTGTAGACATTGTTAAGAAAACACAAATGGAAACCGGCCCAAGAAAGATTGGCCTGACGATCAAGGCTTGTTTTTGCGTCTTCCGGCTTTGCAAGAAGGCGGCCAGTTCGAACAAACACCACAATCGCTGCATCCATGTTGGGTCCCAAAGAATTAATATTTGATCGGAACTTTTCAAGAGCCCTGCTAAGCTGAAGATGGCCTGAGCTTTCAATTCATTGTCTGCTTGGCTGATGCAAATTCGGTCGAAGAAAATTTGCGTCTGTGGTTGCCAAAACATGGCCACCAAGCAGGTGACCAGAACTCCCGAACAAAGTGACCAAGTTGACCAGCTGACTTCGACACCATCCAATAGAAAGCCACGGTGAAAACCCGGAAGCTGTTTGAAAATGAAGAGCAGCATCATCAGCACACCTGTGAGCAAACCCAAAGACACTGCAGCAGTGCCATTATAGAAGGTGATGAGGGTCAGGATTTTGGTCCGATGTCCTCCATGCCAAGAATGGCTCCAAAAGGTGGAGATCTTTGCACTCTTGCGACTCTTGTGGTAGAAGTCTCCTTCAGATCCAATGCGCAGTGCGACTGCACAGTGTTGAAAAGCCTGATATGCCGCACAGGTCCTTAATACTTCGGAGTGAGTTACATCCATCTGCGCAATGCTCTTGGCCAACCGGGACAGCAACCTCTGGATCTGCTCATCTGTCGGAAGAACTTCATGCGGTGAACTCTGCCTGTCCCAAGGCTCCTCAACGATCACATCTGGCCCACCGCTGCTCAGCTCACTAAGCATATCGTCCCCACTCATGAGGCGCTTCAAAGATGGAACGGGTGCAAGAAGTGTCTATGTTTTCAGCCATTCAGATCCATGTCGTGGCTGAATAGGACATGGGACAATTCGAGAATGGGAAGTAATGGCCCCCCGAAGGTCGGACATGGTGATTCATCAACCAGGGACTACAGTGTTTATCCCGGGTGGGTATTAGTCTGCAAATAAAAAAAGGCTATGTGGTCAACAAAAATGTAAAATCACAGTTGACATGATTGGTTTGTTGGTTAGGTTATACTACCAAGGTCTCACGGAGATTACAAGCAATCTACCCCTTGGCAATGGATGCGGTTCATTGCGTGTCTTCATTCCTGTCGATTTTTTACCGAAAATATTACCCATGAAAAACGGGAGTTGCCCAGGCAGCTAGGTTACCAGGTTGATTTCAGGCGTAAAACATCGCAAAACGTTGGATCCCCATGTCTGCTGGTGAAATCTCATCTTTGGTGGTGAAATTTGTATGTTTTGTCTTATGTTTAGCTCATTAAATATTAGAAATCATAATTTGGTGGTTAGATTGGTTAGATGCAAGTTCAAATTTATTCAAATCACTGTCTTTTCCGTGGGAAAAAATCTGTGATTGATTACTACAATTCCCAAGTCAGACATCAACCATTTGGGTTTGTCTCAAAATAGTGTGTATGTATACCCGAAAATTGATAAGCTACATAAGTTTCCCCATTATTTGATAGCCATAATTTTGGGTCCCATTTTCAGACCCACCCATTTAGGAAATGATTCCCGTTTACCAACCATCATTTACGGTGAGGTTGGCCGCTGGGGCCGTTTTACTGGATTTCTATGGATGTGAAAACCCCAGTGGAAAACCAACAATATTCCATACACATCCCATACTTGCATCATCCATAAACCCTTCATCATCATCATCATCATCATCATCATTCGACGTGTTTTAAAAGTGGTTGGGCATCATAATCTCATGATAATTCCCTTTGTGTTTGGTAAAAGTCCACTTTATCCTGTGGGTAAAAGTCCCCTGCCGGCCTTCTCGCCCAGGCCGGCCGCTAAGGCCACTGCAAAGCCTTTCAGGAGTTCAAGAGATAGGGAATTCATAGGATTGGAATGGGAATTATCATGGGATTATGTGAAAAGTGATGATTATATGATGGAAATTATTCATTAATTGTGGAAATTGTTCATTAATCCCATGATAAATTCCCGTCATATGGACAGGTTCAGAAACGAATTGATAAATGGAACTCCTAAATGAGGATGATAAATGGAAATATGAGATTACCAGTAGTACCCGCACGAGGCGGGGCGGAAGTTGCCTTAAAGATATATATATAAGACCTTTCTCATCTATAGAACTTGCATGCGCCGTGCGCCAGCCAAGCCCGTGCGCGCGTGCACTCTGCGAAAGTGGTGTCTTGTTTCACATGTCACATTTGAAGCTCCACTTCGCACTTCTCATTGCAGTCTTCACACTCCACACTGCACACTTCACACTCCACCCTTCACACTGCACTCTTCACACTGCACCCTTCGCAGTCAACACTTCACTTCACACTGTACTCTTAAGACTCCACACTTCACACTTCACACTCCACACTTCACACTTCACACTGCACTCTTCGCACTCCAAACTTCACACTTCACACTCCACACTTCACACTTCACACTGCACTCTTCGCACTCCAAACTTCACACTTCACAGTCCACACTTCACACTTCTCACTTCTCATTGCTTTCTTCACACTCCACACTTCACACTTCACACTGCACTCTTCACGCCCCACACTTCACACTTTACTCTTCACACTCCACGCTTCATCTCATCTGAGCTCTTCTCGGCGCTTCTGCACGTCAGCAAGGTTGAGGGTAACTCATGTTGATGCATTGCATCAAATCGCAACGGCAAGTGTGAACATGGTGTAGTTGTTACCTGTCAAGGAGATTCACGCAGTCCAAGCTCGACAGCTGCTTTTTTCTCTGCGCTACACTTGGTCGTCTAGGCTTTTGGCAGCTTTTCGGCCCGCACTGGCACGAAAGGCTGGAGAGCTTATCACGTTGGAAGCCTGGTTGGCCGTCATGGCACTTCACGAAGCAAATCAGGCAAGAAGTTCTCACTATCCGCAATGACATTGCGGACCCAAGCTGCATCTGCTTGCCACAAACGACATCCTGCACCTGCTCGGTAAGCACTCAACAACATGGCCGCAGCGTGCACACCATCATCTGTCAGGGCAACGCAGCGCTGTTCTGCCAAGGTATCGTCTTGTTCCGTGCAAACAGTTGTCAAGGCTTCGAAACAACCAGCGCAGAGTCCATATTTGAAGTAACCCAAACCAATAGTCCTGCGCTCCTCGGTTGGGATACTTCGTCTGCACGCGAAGCATAGTGAATTTTGCAACGCGTTGTAGACGTGCAATGCAATCTTCAAGCTATGCTTGAGAGCGGCCATTTCTGCGAAGCCAATGTCAATCCTCAAATTTTGCGATTCCAAATTTCCTTCCTCTTCCACTTTGCGTTGCAGCAAGTTTCTAAGGTTGGCGCTCTGCAGCACGTTCCCAAGTCTTTCTTGCTACACATGTCTGCCTCCTGGAATGTGCAAACGGCTGCGGCCAGAACACATCGCCACCATGGTTTCTGGTCAAGAGTTCTATAACTTGTTCCTGGACATCAATGTCACAACCTTTACCTACATCAATATCGTACACAAAACTCGAAATAGCAACCTACATCCACGAACTAGCTGACAAACTACTTCCCAGTACTACTTCCCAGTATATACTACTTGGTACTACACAGCTTGCACCCAATACTACTTTGCACTACAAAGCTTGCAAAAATTACTTCCCAGTATTACTTTGTACTACAAAATTTGCACAAAGTACTTCCCAGTACTACTTTGTACTACAAAGCTTGCACTGCACAAAGTCGTTCCCAGTATACTACAATTTGCAGCTTCAAAACCGGATCTCGACGCCACAGCAGAAAAAAAGACGATTTGCAAGCACTTTGAAAAAGGATTTGTACAAGGAAAATTGCTAGCACCAAAATTGCGAAAATCTGCTGACAAATCACTGTCGCAGCCTGGATGCAGCCACTCCAATACGATTTACGAGATCCAGCTGCAAAAGACAATAGTATTACGTAGGCAGCCGCGGCACCAAGCAACCTTGATGCAGCCATTACAATGCGATCTGTGGAGAATGACTTGCAAAGCATAATAGCACTATGCGCATCGACGTCGGAAACTGCAGCTTCAAAACCGCGATCTCGACGCCAAGGCGAAAAAAAGACGATTTTGAAGCACTTTTTAAAAGAAGGTTTAAGTAGAAAATTACTAGCACCAAAATTGCGACAATCTTCTGACAAATCACTGTCGTAGCCTGGATGCACCCACTCCAATACGATTTACAATCTTCAGCTGCAAAAGACAATAGTATTACGCATGCAGCCGCGGCACGAAGCAACCTGGAGGCAGCCATTACAATTCGATCTGCGGAGACTGAGTTGCAAAGCACAATGAACTACGCGCAACGACGTCGAAATTGCACCTCCAAAACCGGATCTCGACGCCACAGCAGAAAAAAAGACGATTTGCAAGCACTTTGAAAAAGGATTTGTACAAGGAAAATTGCTAGCACCAAAATTGCGAAAATCTGCTGACAAATCACTGTCGCAGCCTGGATGCAGCCACTCCAATACGATTTACGAGATCCAGCTGCAAAAGACAATAGTATTACGTAGGCAGCCGCGGCACCAAGCAACCTTGACGCAGCCATAACCATGCGTTTCGCAGCATGCCGTCGCAAACCTACACGCATCTACACACATAACAACATCAGATGACAACAGTCATGCAGCCATTCCAATGCGATCTTTTCGCACAGATTCCAAAACACCCTATGACTACGCACACACAAGCACACCCAAAGCAGCTTGAAGCCACCATTACACTGCGGCAAAAAAAAAAACCGACCAACCGACCCCAGCCGCAACCGCCGCACAGACGAGGTACCTTTCATCGTCGCCTGCAGCCACTTTACACGGAAAAACACAAGGTTTCGTGCTCCGGCTTCCTCCCCAAAACATAGCCCATGCAACATCATGCAGCCATTACAATGCGGTTCGCAGCATCAACTCGCAAACCTGCACCTATCTACGCACAGAACAACACAAGAACACCAGATGACAAGAGTCATGCAGCCATTCCAATGCGATCTGCAAGCACAGATTCCAAAACACCCTATAACTACGCACACACACACAATCACACCCAAAGCAGCTTGAAGCCACCGTTACACTGCGGCAAAAAAAAAGGCAAACCGACCCCAGCCGCAACCGCCG
Organism: Cladocopium goreaui; assembly: GCA_947184155.2. Taxonomy (NCBI): domain Eukaryota; class Dinophyceae; order Suessiales; family Symbiodiniaceae; genus Cladocopium; species Cladocopium goreaui. Next base: position 84,632 of record CAMXCT020002143.1, on the reverse strand, counting down.
CACAGACGAGGTACCTTTCATCGCCGGCTGCAGCCACTTTACACGGAAAAACACAAGGTTTCGTGCTCCGGCTTCCTCCCCAACTCACCACTTCCCTTCCTCACCACTTCCCATCGTCACCACTTCCCATCGTCACCACCTCCCTTCGTCACCGCTTCCCTTCCTCACTACTTCCCTTCCTCACCACTTCCCTTCGTCACCACTTCCCTTCGTCACCACTTCCCTTCGTCACCACTTCCCTGCCTCACCACTTCCCTTCGTCACCACTTCCCTTCGTCACCACTTCCCTTCGTCACCACTTCCCCTCGTCACCACTTCCCTTCCTCACCACTTCCCTTCGTCACCACTTCCCTTCCTCACCACTTCCCCTCGTCACCACTTCCCTTCGTCAACACTTCCCAAAGTCACCACTTCCCCTCGTCACCACTTCCCTTCCTCACCACTTCCCTTCGTCACCACTTCCCTTCGTCACCACTTCCCTTCGTCACCACTTCCCTTCGTCACCACTTCCCTTCGTCACCACCCGTCATTAATTGCTTCTTATTCTTTTGTTATGTATTGTTATGTGATCTACCACCCTGCATCATTTCAAATCGTTGGCTTCTATTTGTCCGTAACACGGAAGTATTGCTTCCCAACTTCCTTTGATAAATGGATTTTTGTTCATTAACTCAAACACATATAATGTTTGATGATAAATGGCAATCTGAGGCACCAAGAAATGAAGTAGGATGTAGAATCGTGTGATCTACAATGGGATTTTAGTGACCAAGTATAGTGGGAGTGATTCGACTTGATCAACGATGGCAGCCTTGTGACCGGATGACACATTAAACATGGGGATTTGACCATAAAATTTGGAGCTATGAACCACTAAAATGACAACAATGGAGCAATTGAGCAGCAATAATGATTACGAAATATCACGAAGAGGTATTACCAAGCAATATACGTTTCATTGGCGGAAGGGTATAATGTCAACTCCTGAATTTGAGTCACCTGAACATGTGTTTTAATTGGGGAGTGCCATTTTGGTGGCAAATAAGTAGTCACTTTCTGGGGGTGAAGCCCACCAGGGGGCTGAATCACAATCCACCTGTGAATTGGTTGTGTTTTTTAAATCCCTGTTATTGGGGTATTTTTGGTGGGATTTCAATTTCCATGATATTGGGTCTGTGTCTAGCCCCACAAAACTACAAATCTACGAGCTTTTAAAAATTATATAAAGATTAAATAATATATAAGTATACGTCCACAACATATAAATCTTTAGTTTCAATGTCTGACCTCAAATACTGCTCTTGCAAAAACAGGGATTCTAGAATTTTACCAACAAACAATGGGTTTTAACCAAGCATAAATGGAGGTTATGTAACCAATTTATAATTTGAGTTAGTACAAAAATATCGTATTTTCCAGGTCATTTTATGTAGGAGATACAATACTTTTGCATTGGTTTCAGAAGATAAATTACAGTTTTCATGCCAAACGAAACACATTTAAAACCTCCATCATCATTTTACGTGCCAAATATAATATATCAACCGTATCTCCTCATTTTAAATTCCCACTCCGCCCTTTCCACTTCACACTCCACACTTTACATTCCACACTTTACACTCTACACTCCACACTCTACACTTTACACTCCACACTTTACACTCCACACTCTACACTCCACACTCCACACTTCACACTCCACACTCTAATTACACTCCACACTTCACCCTCTACACTTTACACTCCACACTCTACACTTTACACTCCACACTTCAAACTCCACACTCTACACTGTACACTCCACACTCTGCCGCACTTTACACCCCACATCTCCTTGTGAATTAAGTAAAAATGTTAGTATGAACAATTTTATAGTAATAAACCCAGAAATATTAACCCTCTTTTTAAAAATATATCTGTAAAATCAGAGACACCAGGGTATTTTCAAATCAACAATCTCTATTATTGTATAAACATCATTTTCTATAGAATAGCTAATACCAAATCACTCTCGTAAAGCCTTTTGTAAGTTCGGAGTGGTTAATTAGTCTTCTATAAAATCAAATTCCCTAAATTTCATTTATTTACAGTTAACCTAAATATTCCAATTACGTTTACTCCAAATTTTCAGTGTCAATTTGTTTTTAATATAAAAGCTTTATAAAATCGCTAACACCAAGATCCTTTATAAAATTGCAAATGTTAATACTAAGTAAGTACCCCTAAATAAAAAAAGGTACCGTATTCCCAAGCTTAGTTCATATAACTTTATAAAGAAAATTTAAAGAAAAATCATTCCACATTCCATATTCACACTTTATATTTTATATTTTGCACTCTACACTTTACACTCCACACTCCTCATTCCCCACTTTGCACTTTACACTCCACATTTTACACACTCCACACTCAACACTTTACACTTTACACTCCACACTTTACACACTCCACACTCAACACTTTACACTTTACACTCCGCACTTTACACTCCACACCCTACACTCTACACTCCACACTTTACACTCCACACTCCACACTCTACACTTTACACTCCACACTCTACACTCCACACTCTACACACGACACTCCCCACTCCCCACTTTACACTTTACACTCCACACTTTACAGTCTACACTCCACACTCTACACTTTACACTCCACACTTTACAGTCTACACTCCACACTTTACACTCCACATTCTACACTTTACACTCTACACTTTGCACTCTACACTTTACACTCTACACTCCACACTTTACACTTTACACTCCTCACTCCACACTTTACACTCCACACTTTACAGTCTACACTCCACACCCTACACTCTACACTCCACACTTTACATTCCACACTCCACACTCTACACTTTACACTCCACACTCTACACTCCACACTCTACACACGACACTCCCCACTCCCCACTTTACACTTCACACTCCACACTTTACAGTCTACACTCCACACTTTACACTCCACATTCTACACTTTACACTCTACACTTTGCACTCTACACTTTACACTCTACACTCCACACTTTACACTTTACACTCCTCACTCCACACTTTACACTCCACACTTTGCACTCTACACTCTACACTTTAGACTCTACACTCCACACTCCACATTTTGCATTCCACCCTCTTCCGCATTCCACAGTCTACAGTGCGCTGGTACGGTAACAGGGGAAAAATGTAGAATGTTCAAATAACTTTTTTTCACAAAAGTGTTCTACGTGATTGCGTTCGGGTTCGTGGGCTGCATCTTGTTAAAATATTTATGCATAGTATATATATATATACTATATATATATTATATAAAGAAATTTATATATAGCCTATATTTTTATATAAAAAATAAAAATAAAGATCAATATTTAAAAATAAATAAATAAATATATGTGTATATATTATATATATTATTGAATTTAATACTTGAAAAAAATATTCTGTTCAATACCTTTAATTGATTATATATATATATATATTAAAAAATAGTAATTACATAATTATAGAATTATTATTTAAATATATTAGAAATAATTTGATTATATATATATATGTTAACATTATATACATAATATATATAATTTATATATATAATTAAAATATTTAGTTATATGATTTAATATTTAATTATATAATTTAATACTTAATTATATAATTTAATATTTAATTATGTAATTTAATATTTAACTATAAAATTTAATATTATAATCTAATATTTAATTATATAAATTAATTTCATAATATTATTTTAATTTATTTTTAATTTTAATTATATTTTAAAGTTATAATTTAATTTTAATTCAAATTTTTAAGTGGTGTTTATTTTGTAATCGAAATGATAATATCATACTTTAGATAATAGCTAGGAAGATTCCAATTTTTTTTATGAATTATTTATTCTACATATAAATTTTATCTAAAATTTAGAAAATATATCGCTTTTAAATTAATCAATTCTATTTTTATTTATATGTTTCTATTAAAATAATATTCCCATGAATTGAGCTTTTGTGTACCTGTTTAACCCAGCTTGCCTGTTTCATATTTAAGCCTGGACTGACGTGTTAGCTGGGTTCTCGCGCATAGGTAATGTGGCAAGTTTTGTGGGAGTGTCATGCGGGCTTGTGGAACGTGAAACAAAGTACAGGGGCACTTCTCCGCCAATTCTGGCCAATGCACCACGAAGACATCGGCAAATGGATAAACAAGTTTGCCGCTCATTGACCTGCCAGCAACCATCCCAAAAAAAGAACACGGCATTGCATCAATGAAGAATCATAAGCATCTTGCAGCCATGTCACAGGGTCTTGACTCTGCAAATACTTTCAACCTTGCAAACATTTGAAATCAAGCTTGCTTGAGATGTCAGAGTGTCAAAGCTCCGGACAAAGATCAAAGAGATGCATCTGAAGGCAATCAGCTCAAACAGCAATGCTGCGCCCACCACCTGGATCAAGACAGAAACTGTGTCCCCATTGCAAAACTATTCAAACATATTCAGGCTATTAAAGCATATTAACACCAATCAAGCTCAATCAATAGATTTCTCTGCGTGCAGGAAGAAAAGCACAATTCCACAGCTATGGCGCATACTGGGGCACATGTGCCAGGACCATTCACAAGTAGAACCTGCACTCTCACTTTCAAAATTTTTCAAACAGGCACTCCCATGCACGATGCATTGACAAAATTGAAATGTCTTAAAAGTATGTCGTTTGCCCTGAAGGGATTTCAAGGCTTGCAGTTTTTGCTGAAAAGATGCAAAATTATTCCGCCTGTGGTTGAAGCTCCCACACCAGTCGAATGCAGGCTAGAAAGGCCTCCCAAGCTTCGAAATGCAAGTGCTTTGTGTCAATTACGCGCAGTTTGAGCGCACAAGTTGTTGGTTGCAGAATGTTGTAGAGCCTTGGCAGTGGTCATGACGGATGATGGCCAAGATTGCCCAACCTGCGAATGAGCTTAGAAAGATGTTATATAAAAGCCTGAAGAAGGAGGAATTGGAACTGTCTGACGAGACGCCAACTGTTGAATTAATTGCTAATCTCGCCCCAGCCTCCCTGCTTCGGGGAATCACGTGAAACCGATCCAAGTCTTTCGCAAGATCTGGGCAAGTTGCCTGGACCTCAGTCATCTCAATCAAAATTTCAGACTCAATCCTAACACATTTCTGCATAGCTATGCATAGCTCGTTACTGTCCGGCCTTCTTCAAGGAACTTGTATCGGTTTCGGCCAAGATAAAGTCACAAATGTACCTGGCAAGGCTTGCAAAATTTGCAAAATATATGTTGGCATACATTAACAAAGTATACAGCACCAACAGTACCATCAAGTTCACAAACAAAAAGCAACTGTGGTCAATTTACCACACACATGTGCATACATGGTCAATTTGTGGCCAATCGCTCGCACCTCTCCTGATTTAGGTCTTTGATCAACGCCAACATTTCCTCTCAGGCTTTGAGAGGTGATTGAATTGTAAGAATCTGTAAAGCTTATTAAAGCTTTGTGTGACTGTCTTTGCATATCTAAGCACTGCAAGTTGCGAGACTTTCCAAGACTGTCCATCGTGTGACCACCAGATCCCAGCACAACTGTAGTTCTCAGTGGCAAAGGCCTCCGCTCTGCGCTGCTCAAAAAGTGCTTTGAAATTAATTAGGAGCGTCACCAGAATGTTGAGTCATAAGAAAATTGATCCCTGCTAAACTGGGGCAAAGACCAACTGGCCCACGTTCGCCTAGCGCAGGCTTGAATGGGATCAAACTGTCTCCAGGGTCGATATATGTTTTCCCGTTCTAGCCTTGCCTACTATCATGCAAATGATGCAACAGAGCACATTTGTTTGCGCGCCTTGGCTTGTTTTGCGAGGTGGAAATACGCGACAACATCCACCTTGTGAATTCTCTCCCTTGTGAATTCTCTCAGAGTCTCCAGGTGTCAAAGTTCTGTGTGCCACTAAGGGTTCCCACAATACAGGGACCCGACAAAGTCATGCCCAAGTCACTCCTTTCGCTTTCCCCGCTTGTGAACGCAACATCAAGAAGTCATGCCTAAGTCATGCCTTTTGGTCTTCCCCCATTGTGAACGCAAGCGTCAAAATAGCCCTTTCCAAATCGGAACCTTTCACTTTCGCTTCTTTTTTTCTTCCCTGCCCTTGCGATTCAATATTTCTTATTTGCCCACTTTCTTCCCCAAACAGGTTTATCATCTGTATGGGGTTCTCAGTAAGAATTCTGTAAATAAATAGATACTGGGTAGCTATGGCCCCCTTACACAGAAAGAGGCCAAGGCAGTTTGTAAGTTCTTACTCCTTTGAAAGGGTTGCAGTCCTGGGTCGCATTATTTTGCTTCTGTCTCCGGGCTTGCATTCCTGGCATGCTCTCCGACTACGGTCTGGGTGCTCTGGGCCGCCTGGTTATACAATGCTTGAGTTTGCTTGCGTTTTGCAAAAAGGCACGACTTTCAGGGAAAGCTTCGACGCAACTAAATATAGTCATTTCTTAAAAAAAGGAACGGCTTTGTCTTTTGGCTGTAGTTCGCACTGTGCGGAGAAACACAATTTCACAACGACTGCTACTATACAGAGATGACGTGTGTCTGCAGTACGATGGAATGACGGAAATCGTGGTCGAGATGGGCTCTTTGAAAGTAACACGCAAATGACCAAGCCATCTTGGTTTTCCCTTGGAATTTGGGAGCAGTGGCATACATGCTTCAGATTGCTCAAGGAATGTAGTCTCTCTTTGTCCCCGTATCACTTGGCACTTCCATGTACTTCCTGGTATGCCTTAGACTTGGACCAGCTGAATTGTTACTCATTTAATTTAGTCTTGGTACATCTTGATCACTTTGATACAGCCTGCTTTCATATGGTCCCTGTTTCACGAATCTCGCCCAATCTCCCGCTAAAAGTTGGTTGCAGTCGCTGCAAGTAGGCAGATTCCTTAACCAAGCTGAGTGGAGCACCAAACACATCGCAGCAACACCAGCACCAACGCTGAAACAACCAGTCCCATCATTGGAGACAACTGATGTGACAATCGGGGTAGATCTGAGTACTGTAGCTCTTTGGATCTGAGAGCTCCTAGTCAAGAAGCGAAGGAGGAAAACGATTAATTAAATAAACACAATATGTTGTGGCGAAGGGCTGCACTAGTGAACTAGTAAATCTAGTAAGGCATGATTTCTGGCTGGTGCACTCTGTTTGATTCTGTCTCTGGTCTATTGATCTACGGAGCAAGTTGATGCAGTGAGTGCATAAAGGACCAAGGAATCCATCCTTTTGGTGTTTCTCCAAGATCATGAGTCCAGCTCTGAAGGGTCTATACCATGCTGGTGCTTTGGATATTGGTTGATACCGTCTCCAGCGATTGCAAATCTGCTATGTACATCGAATCTAAGGCAAGAAGCGACGGCAAGTTGGGCAAGGTATCTGATCCAATACTCAAGTTTATCACTTGATATCACTTGAATGCGTATTCAGAGCTGTTGCAACTTCTGTGTGTCCACTCGGTCCAGACCTTCTGTTTGGCACTGTGTAGCTGCAAAATGAAAAGTCTAGGGTGCACAGACAAGTCATGTGCAAAGTGTACAAAAATCGGTGAGAGCTTTGCGACTCTGCGCATATAGCATGGTTGTGAGACAGGAATGGCTACTGCTGCGCCATGTCAAAGCTCTGTATGCTTTCAAACGACTGGAACTCGCTCCAATCATTGGTGCTTGCAAAAACAACATTCACCACACATACAAACACTCCTTCAGCATGATCTCACATGCTGTATACGTGCAATAAAGTATCAGCATCCCTTGACACGGGAGCAAACTGCAGCAAGCTTTAAAAAAGCTTCCAGCATCGATTCTAAGCTACAGTATGTACTTGTAAGACGACGCGTCTCTGAATAAGCCAAAGCCAGCCAAAGCTTAAGCTAAAGCCTTGCTCATTCAGCTAAAAAAAGGAAGCTCTGGAGTTTGAAGCAAATTCATTCTCGCTTCCTCCATGTCACTCGAAAAAGAATTTGTTGACGGTTGAACTTGACTCTGGATTAAAGTACAAGCTCATACAAGATATACAAGCAAATCAGCTTTCAGCTGGGTTAACTGTCTCTTGCTCGGGGGAGCCTTGACAAGTCAAATGCTCGATTCCCACGTCCACTGCTGTTGCGCATTGCTTCAAGTTGTTTTACGTTACGCAACGTTTGCATTGTTCCGATTTGTTCAGTGTGCACTGTCACCCTCGTAAGTACCTACATGTGATGCATCTTGTCACGTTGTGGGTACATAAACGAGTAAACAAAGATGCAAAGTCTTGCCTGTTGGAATCTCGACTTCTTTCGAGAGGGATGGCACTGTCTCTTTGGCCTGTACAACTTTGATCTCAAATGAACTGTGGGTCTCAGCAAAGCCAGCTCAAATCTCAAGGATTCCAAGATATTCCAAGTTCAAAGGGTCAAAGGGTTCGTTTTGGGATACTTTTGGTCGATGAATATGAGCAACTAGTACTTGGACAAGAATGACCACGCCTCTTGGCCTGGAGCAGATGGTGCCTCTGTCTTACCTGTCGCAGTCTCAGCATGCACCTTGGCCGAGGGGAAAAGGCCAACCAGTTTAAATGTATATATATATACGATTATAAACATGCATAGAAAATGCATCTTCAATATTCTTCAATGTTCTTCAATTACAATTTCTTCACTGCCTTCTGACAATTCATGAAAATTCCGCCAATGCAATATATTGCAATACCATCATTGCAGTCAAATGACTGCGCCATCAGCATTCTCATCAGATGCTTGGAACTGCCCCTTTGCTTCACCGCTGGTGGACTGTGGAATCTGTGATTCCTCCTTTGGCAGGTCAGATGTACTGGCCTCGGTTGCCTCCTGTTGGGCTTCAAGTGTACCATGACTTTCGGTGGGTGCTTGACCTGTCCCTGTCGTGCCAGTCGTTGGACTGGGAACTTCTGTGGGCGAGGCATCGACCGCAGTCTTCCAATTTTCCTCCTGTCCTTCATCAAGAGCAGCTGGTTCAGAACCTGGGACCAAAAGACTATGTGTTGCATGCAATACAATACCGAGAGGGAAAAGTATGAAAAAGTAACCGCAATTGCATCTGAAAAAGAGAATGAGAGAAGAGAGACTTGCACGCACTGAGTGGGAGAGAGACAGCAACACTATTGGCCTTGGAAGCTGTTGGGATCAACTTGAGCCTGCAGCAGTTGGAAAACTTGACCCGCGGGCCAAAGCCGCAATGCAACATGTTGTCAAAGTGCCTCGTGGACACTTTCATCCCAACCACGACTTCTTACATTCCTCAGCAGATGAAGCTGCTAAATGCTGCTATGATTCTGCAACGTTTCATTCCCTTAAGCTGTTGCAACAAGAGGAGCCAAACTTGTCCAGAAGCTGGCTGGCCTATGTATACTATTTCTTGGGACCCTACCCACCCTGTCGTCTTGGCGATAGGAGGACCTTGTGCCTCGCAGTGGTTCTGCCCAAATTCTCAAAAAGCATCAACAAATTGAGTTTATCAAGAACCACGAGAATTTCTGAGAATCATTGATCATGAACATCTGGAATATTCTGGGATGTCAAGAAAGAGTTTTGAGGGCAAACATGTCCAAGCCTTGCGCGCACGCTTCCAGTGGCAAAACTGCCAGAAACAATAACATCTTTAGCTTCGTCGTCAAGCCGCGTGGCACCTCTGCACACCCAGAAGATCTGCAACTGATGATGTTTGTGCAAGAGGCACCACAAATATTTCTATATGTAATGTTGAGATTTGTTGACTTCACTTTCAATCATTATCTCCTACTGCCTGATCTTTCAGCGTTGAAAAGAACCTTTCACGATCAATAAAGTCCAAGCCATGGACGCACTGAAGAGCCTGCTGGACGGCGATCCTGAAGAATTTACAAGAATATCTGGAACTGTCATGAATATCTAATTATATCTGGATATATATATATATAGATACAATAATATGTATATATACAATTATACGTATATATATATATAATTATATGGCATCTGAAGATTCGACTCCTGTAGCCCATCTTTCAGCCATTGTTCGCTACATCTCTTCGTCTATCTTCACGTCTCTGGCATCTCAAGATTGGCAAGACTTTCGAGTTCTTTTGGAGTAGTCCAAACTGCGAATTCAAGCAAATTATCTACTATCATCTCTACTGAACAAAAAGCAGTTGCTAGATACAAATTTGGAAGGTGAATCATGCCACTGCGCAAAATGTCATTCCTGTGATAAACCCAGCGGCAAAAGTCAACAGGTCAAAGCTCGGCAGCATCAGAATGGCCGTCCTCACCAGCGGAATGTGTCATCTCCGCGCTGTTGTCGAACCTTCGGGCGCGTGGGGTCTGGAGGCGCGGGCACTGCGGGCACTGCACCGAGAAAGTGTTGGAAAATGCTGAAAGGACCTGAAAGGACCTGAAAGGACCTGAAAGGACCTGAAAGGACCTGAAAGGACCTGAAAGGGGCAATGCTTTGCACAAAATGCTTTGCACAAAGACTCAAAATCGTGCGCGCCTACGTAGATGCTCATTGATGGCATCTGGCCTCATATACCTGCACATGTTGAAGCCCTTCAATGGGATCTGATACGTTTCATGCATTGTGTCAAGGACATTGCACCCTACAGTACATTATGTTATCTTTTGAAGACCGTAGCCGGTAAAACCTACAGTTGTTTCAGTGGCATTAGTGGCGAAGAAACACGGACACAGTCCAGAGTCCAGCACATATAGCACATCAACTTGTGACACGTGCGCTTCAAATGTTGTTCTGTGAGGAACTGATGTTGCAGGCCTGTTGACTCTTTCCCGCCGGGCAGATGCCAATTGCTCCTGAACCAATGAAGAAATGACCTTCATTTGGCTCGAACAGATTCAGTCTTTCTTGCTCGGGTCCCTCTCGACTCTCTACATTTGTTCGAGCATTCTTGGTTGTCTGTACATCTGCACCCGATTAGACTCTGCTCTCCTGCTCAACGGCTGCGATCTCCTCACTGCAGGATGACTTCTAAGCCAACCCTGAAGAATCTGATGCAAATCCTGAAACACATTGAATACTTATATTATACACTTCTATTATATGTATATACATATATAATTACATACAATTACATATACATGTTGTTGCACAGTCTGAATACAATGCGGCCGGCTTGCTGTGCAAAAATGTCATCTGGCACACTGCACGGGAATAGGAAGTTCCTGTCACTTCCTGTCACTTCCTGTCACTTCCTGTCACTTCCTGTCACTTCCTGTCACTTCCTGTCACTTCCTGTCACTTCCTGTCACTTCCTGTCACTTCCTGTCCTTCTCCGCCTTCTCTCGGCGATGTAGCTCAGCAGCTTTACGCGCAAGCTCTCGACGGTAAGCCTTCCCAGACTTTGACGGTGCGTGATTGCTTGACTTTTGCACGGTGCACTCAGTGTATACTGTGCGCCGACTATGGACAAGACATGACAAGACTACATCTTAGTGCGATATATTTTGGTGACTATGGTACATATACGTAGTACATACATGGAAATTATATTAAATTCTGATACAAGGCTAAACGGCACAAACTGTATTCAGCTAAACCATGCCACGCCTCCACCTGCGGCATTGATTTCTGCATTCGCTCTTGGCGCTCCTGGTGTCACTCTCCCGTGGTACATCGTGCCATCGCTTTCACAGCTTTCATGTCACCTTTGTTTCTCCGGGTCCCAGCAAAACTAATTTGCATTGTTTGCGTGTCTATGCTTGCACCCACATGGGACAAATATCTGCTTTCGCGTCCAAACCAAATGCCTAGGCCCTAGGAGACTGTCTTTCAGAAGCATCTTTAACAGTGGTCAGTGGACTGAGCGTTCTTTTTGGATATCACCTGAATTCAAAAGACACCTTAGAGCCAAACTGTTTGAACCAAGCTGGTTGTCTGTGAGACTTTCCGCTTACTTCCGCATTGTGCCGTCCTTCTCCTCTAAAACGCGGAGCTCCTCCTCTTCTTTCGCCTTCCTGACAGAGATCATCCGCAAAACTCAGTGGTGGTTTGCTCTGTTTGGTCATTTTGCATGTGTGTATATGTGCTGAGGTCTCGTAGATAAACGAACAGAAAGGGCAAAAAACAGTAACTTGGAAATCAGCTGAAAAATCAGATATATCATGATATATCTGCAACATTCTGCAGTAAAATTTTGCGGCCTTCGTTTCTGCCGCATGTGTTGTCGAACTCGCTGCTGGGCGTCATGATGAGGCGTGTAACTGTTCTGCTCCTGGTTGCGAATTCAAATTGCTATCTTCCAATATCTTTCGATCTCACAATGAGTTCCAACATGTAACATGTTCCAAACAGGCACCAGAATTTCAGAATATTCACAGAACGAAGTGCTCTTGCATATCTCAACTGGCACCCTGCTGCATGTAGCAGTTTCTCATCATAATTTCGTTGCTGCTCCTCTGGCAAGCGTCTCTGCCGCATTGGCGATGGCGAACGGCCCTGCATGTTGCGGCATTGCGGCTGGACTTCCAAATAGTTGAAAGACACAATTTCTTCATCATAGACAAACTATATCAAACTATCTTATGGATCCATGTATACCAGGCACCTGCAAATATGTTTATATATAATTGTTGTACATACGTATTAATTAGATCGTATTACAGTAGTATATTTAGTACAGTATCCTTATGATATGTTATACTATATACTATATATATACATAAGAAGGACCAGTTGCCTGTGAGGTCCTAATTTTTCCTCTCCACGATCACAGGATACAAGTGTTGCACGTCGCAGCTGCATTTGCAAGCCAGCATAGCCACCAGCTACACTACATGAATCTGTCTTCACTGTCCTAGTGCTAGCAATATTATGCTGTGTGTGTGGTAGGACAGCTTGGCAGACACCAAGTATATTCCTAGATGGCAGAGGTCTCCATGAAACGAAACTCTGTAAGGCTCATAACTTCCCTGCCACAGTTGAAGAGGGACCAGACATTGCAGGTGAAGCTTTATTATATATATATATTGTTAACATGCACATAATTATGTATGTACATGTATAATCATGCTATTGCATATTATCTATTATGTAATCAATCACTTCACCATTCAGATGGCTCACACATCCGGATCAAAGTGCTTGGCAAAGCTATAGCCTTGTCTCGGACAGGCCGCACCATACCTCTACCACGTCGCACCTGCGCAACCAAAGCATCGCCAATCATCAAAACATGACCAGCCAGCATGCCAGAGCAGCATAGTGATATTTAAAGCTTAAAGTTGAGGATTCTGCTTTTTATCGCTATCTCACTCTGGCTCCAAGCTCTACGCAAACACATAATCCTTGTGATTGGCAAGGCACATCGGAATCGGAGTTCAAAGGACTGCGCGGGGACGAATGGAAATGATGTCCTCAGCTGTGGTGAACTTTGCAACAAACAGATCACGCATGCACGGACTACATAGGAAACATTTGTGCTTGTCATACTTGCTCCATCTTACAGTATCTTTTTTTAAATGTTATTGGTGCTGCTTGATTCTTGAGCTCGCTGCCGTGCTTCACTCTCTGTTCATCCCTGCTAGTCACCTGGCGTGAGGCTTGAGTGGCTCTGATCATTCTCTGCAACTGGACGGATCCTGCCTGGCGCAACAATCGCAGGCGTGGGAGAGCAACCACGGCCTAGCGAATGTCTTCATTGTCCATTCAAGCATGAATCTAGCGAACAACAAGTAGCAAACATACAAGACAGAGTGAGTGACAAAATGCAGCAAGTGCCGACAGAGCCAAGTAACAAAGGAGTGAACGGCTCCCTAAAACTAAAGAAGGTGCAAAGCACCCAAGCATGCTACGACGTCAAACACAACCTGTTTTCTTTGCACCTCGCTGACATTGGCCCTCAATGAGTCCTACATGTGCTCTAACACTCATGTCATATTTCACCATGTCCAAGACATTTGTTTAGACCGTGAGGTATGCGGCCAAAAGCACAAGGGCCAAAGCACATGAGTCCTTATCTGGTGCACCTCTACCACCGTGCAAGTCCAATTTTGGCAACATGTCCTGAGTTGAAGTTCTTGATTGCATTGATTTAATATGAATCAATTTCATTTATCCAGATGTATCATGATGTATCTAGTCTATTCGAGTCTGTGACTTGCTAATTTCACCTAAAAAACTGCATGGCTCCGGTAGACAATCAAAACAAAACGCGCCAGACCACCAAGGCATGGACCCTCGAAATCCTCGAAGATCAATGAGACAAGTGCCATTAGCTTCGGCGTGGCCAATAGTTGAAGGACTTGCAGGCCATCCCTTGACAAAGTTGAAGTAGTCTGAAGACTCTGAAGACTCTGAAGTATCGGTACAAGATGGTACAAGATGCTTACGGGTCCTACAGTAAACTGTCCTGGAGTTTGCATGTGTTCCTGCCTGTAGAATTGAACATGTAATATATCCCAAAAGCCATCAAATGCCCGAGATCCGTTTAGCTTCAATTTGTTGAGGTGAGTGGCGCTATCCAAAAAAGCCTTGCGCCATCCTGCACAAGCAAGTGTACTTGGTAGGCTGTGATGTTTCTTGTACCGATAAGTCATAGCTTGAAAGCCAGCATGGCACTTGCAATGCAGTGCTTCACAAGCAAACCCATGACTCATCCATGCAGCCATGCACTTCAAATAACGTATCAAGGGCTCTCCAAAGTGCAGGAGGCGGATGGCCACTGGCCGGTATGCATGGCGTGGCATAGCGAATCAATTTTCAACACCGACGCTGCCTAGTGAAAGATCAGCTTTGCTTCACCCACTTATTGAGTGACAACTGGAACTAGACGACTCTCCACACATGGAATAGTCCAGCAAATAGACAATTTATAATAATTTGACGTGGAACTTCACTAGTTGTATTCTTTCTGAGTCTTACTGGAAGATGCTGAAAGAAACAGGCAGCTTTCTGCCCGTGCTCCAGTAATACTAAGTCAGCTCAGCGGGATTTGGGCACCGAAGTACTCCATCCGGTTAACTGCAGTGGAACACTGAGATCCAATCAGTTAATGCCATTGAGATCCATTGAGTGTAAAATATTCACTCGATACACTGACCATCAGTTTAGGCTGCAATAGCCTCAAATTTGAACCATGTGACCACAAAGGTCTCGGGCAGCGACCCTAGACTAACCAAGTCCTGAGACCTCATGGTCCAGAACTTGGACAAAATCAGCAGTTGCACGAAGACTCACCCCATGAGTCAACACGAGCTGTAAGCTCCAACATGCTGCAAATGTGAAAATCATATTAAGTCATTCCATTTCTATCCACGTCTCATTCTGATGCCTTGCTTTTGGCAGTCGCTTCCCGTCGTGCTGTCCACCTGAGTTCAAAGCCATGAGATACATTCACTGGGCCAGGGGTATCGTCTCGATTCAGGTCAATTCATTTCAAGGTCACAGCTGAATCTTACAGGCACAATGCACCCAAGGTGGATGTTGGAATTCTGAACAGATGTCAGAATGATTATGGCTTCGCCCCTGGTCTGAAAAGATGCATTTCAGCAGTCCTGTAGTGCTGTCACCCTATTGACATGGGCTCTGTTGAGAACAACACTGTGGGTCAGTAGCAAGACTTGCTCTACAGTCTACAGATGTCTACAGGAGTATGAAAATATATGAAAATGAGCTGGTTCGTGAAAATAGATGAAAAATGATGAAAATAGTACAGTTGTGAGTAGGTCAGAACTTCGCAATGGAGGCTCATGGAAGGGGAGAGAGAAGACAACCATTGAAAGTCAATGCCTTCTGAGAATAAACATCGAAATAACATGAGAGGAATTGATCTTTATACATACAGAAAAATACATATTGCATATTGTATATGTATTATATGTACGCTAGTTAGTTCGTTCGTTAGTTAGTTAGCTAGTGAGTTACCTAGTTAACTAGTTAGTTTGTTGGTTAATTATTTAATTAGTTCGTTAGTCAGTTAGTTCGTTAGTTAGTTAGTTAGTCAGTTAGTTAGTTAGTCAGTTAGTTAATGTGTTTGTTGGTTTGTTAGATAGTTAGTCAGTCAGTCGGTCCGTCAGTCAGTCAGTTTGTTAGTTAGTTTGTTTGTTTGTTAGCTAGCTAGTCAGTTACTCTGTTAGTCAGTCAGTCAGTCAGTCAGTCAGTCACTTAGTTAGTTGGTTGGTTGGTTGGTTAGTTAGTTAGTTAGCTAGCTAGTTAATCAGTTAGGTAGGTAGGTAGGTAGTTAGTTAGTTATACAAGCTATACTGTTCTTAGATGTTCTTAGTATTCCAGCATATTCAAACGTCAAATCACATTAATTATACAGTAAGACAATGTAAGATATGTCAGACATAGCTTGCGCACTGCTTGGGTGGAGCTACTCTGAGGACGAGGGGCTTCAACACAAGCGAGGAAGCATGCCAAGCAACGCTTCCATGCACCTATCGGGATCAGGTGACCCCCTGGAGGAATGTGGGATCTTCAAAAAGCAAACGAAAAAGCAAAACAAGAAGCAGAAACACACACAAATTGGACACACAACTATGCTGGGCACACCAGCTTCAGGAAGCAAACAAAGAGCTGCAAAAAGTTGCAGGAAAATTCCAGCATCAAGAAGCCAAATATAAATGAGAATAAAGGGGAAATGTATGGAAATGTGTGAATTTCGGTGTATGTCATGAAACCGTGTCTTGTAGTTTTGGCTAGTTTTGGTCAGTTTTGGTGCCAATGAATTCGGCAGAAATTGAACATGACCGATTTCCAGCCACAACCGAAAAACGCTTGCGGTAATTGGCCACGAGCAGATTTTGATCTGAGAAACGATTGACTCCCACGGAAAACAACGTGTCAAGCTGCCTCGCCTCACGCCGCCACCACGCTTTGTTCAGCTCTCCAAGTAGTCTTGGCCAAAGCCAGGGCAAAAATGGGGGCATCGTTCGGCAGCAACATAAATTCTGCATATGTTTAGATCTCTGCCCACGTTCATGATGTTTCATGGGCAGGGTATACTTGTGCAATGTTGTGCATGGGCATGCTGCATGTTTGAAGCTTCAGTGCCACAGATCCTGCCTTCTTTGTCTGATCGCATCGATCCTGACAAAGCTGAGCCGTAACTCGAAGCGTTTCCAGGGCATTTTGCACATGCTGCAGTACGGTAGTAACATGTAGTAACACCATGTAACACATATGTAACACCGTAGTACATGCAGCTGCCTCTGTTTGTTTTCGAGCTTCACAAGCTCAACCAGAGTAGGCAGCGCCTGTCTCGCATTTCAATCTGTTCACATCTCTCAGCGGAAGAATTTGGACAGGGCAGTGCTCAGTGCAGCGCCTTCGGATGATCACTCCTTGCTTCAGACCGCACTGCCTAGCCCACATTGCAGCTCTTGGTCCTATCCCTGAGACAAGCTTGAAGGGCTGTTAAGTCTTCATCTGTCATTGCCATTGCCAAATAAATGTTCTTGCCACATGATATGCCAATTGCAGAACAGATTCTATATATATATATACATACAGATTACATCAGATTATTAGATAAGATTAGATAAGTATATGTATATATTATAGATTCATCGCAGCACTGTCAAAGGCTAAAATCAATGAATCCAATGGGAATGATCTGGAAAAGTCACGCCCAATCTTCTTCACACGCGGATCTGAAATTGAAGTAAATCCATGCTCAATGGATCTTCCGCCATGCAAATCCTTTGCAAATCGATGGCCTATGAACAACTCCCTTCTGACAGCTGTTTGTTGCGTCTCACCATGTCTCTTATGCCAACCCATCTGCCTGCAAGTCAGCACGCAGCTCCTCACAATGAATGTAAAATTTGATGTTCCAACAACATACTGTACAGCGCAGATAAACTGGCCAGAGCGCCAATTATGTCAAGAAATGTCAAGATATGTCAAGGATGTCTCCTCAATCCTCTGATTGAGTTGTCCCTCTGGCTGTGATGTCTTCTTCTTTGGACCTCCGCAATGCGTTCCACGGGTTGCTGCCTCTGAACCAAAACCCCTGAGTTCCAAGTGGCCGACGTTTTGGCTCCAACCGGGGTGGTGAAGATGTTGTGGTCGAGGAACTTGTACTGACAGATTGAAATTCAGAATGTTACAATCAACTCGTCGTGGAACAGAATGTTACATGTCATCACATATCATCACATATCCTTCAGCTTGCAGGCACATCTTGTCTGACCCACATTCAAACCCAAAACATGTTTATACTGACAAAGGACAATTCACATCTGCAAACAAACATGTCTGATCCACTGAAGTGGCTGACATGTTATATAATCAAAAAGCGGGATTTAAGCAACAAGTTGCAAAATGTCGTGCGGCATTGCACCTACTTGGCGATGACGATGTGCTGGACGAATCCAAGGAGTTCGAACGCACAGATTGCCTAACGAAATCAGAACCCTGTGCGTTATGAAACCAAAAATCATCAAAAATCTATGAACAAGAATGCCAGCACCCTCACCATCGTCATCGCTGTCAGCGTCATCATAGTATTGATCATTAGAAAAAATCGTCAGGAACATAGTCCATACTGGAGCTATTCATTCCTAGCCACTAGTCACGGTTCGCATCTTCATCATTGTCACCGCTATCACCATCATCGTCACCACCATCGTCACCACCATCGTCACCACACTCACGCTCGCACATTTGTGATGCAATCGTTCATTTGATTGGAAGTTTGTCTCATGATGTCTTGTGACAATTCTTGTGACAATTCTTGTGTTGCATCACAGCGGCCGTACAGGTGTGGAGACGGGTTCTGGAGATCTCCGCTTTTCCGGTTTGCTCCTTGCATGCCTGCGAGGTGCAGAAATTGGTTCTCTGAAAGGACGATCAAGCACCACAAGCATCACGGGGGCAATGGCCAAAGATATTTTAAGATTACTGGCAATACACTCCGCATCTATTCACTCTCACTCTCACTCTCTCACTGTACTCTCACTCTCTCACTCTCTCTCTCCCTCTCTCTCTCTCTCTCGCCCTCTCGCAGAAGAGTTTTTGTCCATCTGGCTCTAGCAACTGTGCATGTGCAATGCTTGCAGATTGCAGGGATTTGAGAGATCTCTCATTCTTCCAAAGTCTGTCAAACTTCGTTCATACACAGTAAGCTGAAAGAGCCGGGGAGCAGGTGTGTGCCCCACGTCTGGGGTCAATGTCTATCTATCAAGCCTGGCTGTGGGTGTTGAAGTGCGGTCCAGCACTGGATTTGTAGATGGCCTGAACATCAAGCAACTCCGATCAGTTTGGAGTTCCGCGCTGTGTCTTCATTCTGTTGCTTCACTACAAAGAGAGAAGTGGGGGGTAGTTTTGAGACCTTGTATTCCGCTTGTTTGATGCAAAAGAGACAGGTTCACTTTGTCATGCTGTTCAGGCTGTTCAGTCCCTTAATTACAGTGAGTCTCTACAGTATGATGTCAATGCTGCAGACATTGACTAGAGATCATGATCATGCTTGGTCGAACACAGCTAATTATATGCAATGGGCGAGGTTTCTACGCGCTCTTGGACTTCTAGGCAAAGCACCGACACACAACACTATAGAGACTGGTTCTGCTCCGCTATTGTATAATTACCTGAGAAGGGAGGAACGAAAGCCAGGAGCTTGGTAGTAAGAAGGGAAGGAAGGGCTGGTTTTCGTAATAATTACGAGGATGATGATGACGACGATGATGATTATGACGACGATGATTATGATGATGATGATACATTGCTAGAACTGATGCTAGTGTAAAACGATCTTTGTTGTTGCCATGATTATTGGTTGCGGTTCATAGATTCAGCACTTACCCCCATTGGTGGGTGACTTCCCGCAAAGCCTAACCGCAACACCTTGGCCCGAATGGCACTGTTGATGAAATGTTCGATATGCAAAATTGGAGTAGTGGAAAACCAAGTGCTTCTGCGGATTCCGAGCCGTGACTCAAGGTGAAGGAATCCCGGAACAGGTCTGTGGCGCGGTCACGGCACCCATGTCAGCTTTTCCGGCGGTCAGAGGTATCTGGAAAACATCAGCAGGCGCGATTCAGTAGGCCGGAGTATCTGCTGGAACAGTTGGATTTTTTTTCAGAAATCGAGGTCCAGGAGTTGATTGCCCCAGTGATAGATCCATTGATGATCCAAAGCCCAACTTGTTCGGTAGCTTGTAAAATCCATCCAAGAAGAATGGGTTTATTGGCATGGATCGACAGGATCAGAAAGCAGAGCATGAAAAATCACGTAAACCACATGAAGTCTTCCCCTGTGATGAGCTGTTGCTCGTGGTAGTACAGGCAATCCCGAGCTTTGTTGGGCACAGGATTCCCACCGGTTCGATCTACGCGAAAATCATCAGCCATAAAGCAGGTATAAGTTTGATTCATGGTTACCCATCAATGGTTAATGAATAATTGACGCATGGAGAAGTACTGGTTATGAATGAAGGAACATGATATTTGATATTCAATGCATATGTTGTCAATAAATCATGAACAAGCAAGAGAAGATAAAGCCCCTCTTCTGGCTGAGAAACCAGAGGCATGAAACATCAGCAAACGATGAAGAAAGCATCAAAAACTCATCAATCAAGTGGATGTTGGAGTTGATGTTGAGGAACATGACACACCATGAAATCCGCAACAAATAAAGAATCACCAGTGCGATGTTGTAACACCTTCCGGTTGCGAGTGGATGGCGCTCTGTTGTTCCGGGCTTGCTGGAACGCTTATCAGTTGGCAAAAGAAAGACTGTCAGCATCACTGACAACTATTTCTGGCGGGTAACATCAACCAGGAGCTCCATATTTCAAAGTGACATGTTGGCGCACGAAGGTGAAAATGGAAGTAAATTCACGCAAAAACAGATTGAAAACATGAGATCCAAATTGCAATGGTCAAATGATCTTCCTTTTGCATGCCCGTAAAAGGGATGAATTTCATCATGTTTGATGCGAGGATGACTATTATTGTGTAAGCCATAGCACGATTACCAGCATATCATATATACAATGACATAGCATCATTCTACCATTGACTGATCATCAAGTAACTAGCAGCCATAATCATCGAGCAGCCATAAGTCACCCATCATTTTACCATAGATTGATAGATTATGATGTAGTTTCACCATTTGACTTATGGATATAGTAATCCGTAATGGGATAGTAATCCAAAAGGATTATAGTTTCACCATTTGGGATTCAGGAATGCTCTACATTCTGCTTCACAAGCCATTATGTACCTCCTCCACGGTACTTTTGGTGGTTAATTTTTGTGAAAGCTGGTATGTCTACGCCTTCAAACCTCGCATTATGCGCTAGCCCTCCTTCCGCCTTCACACAAACACCTTCCCATCTGACATCACAGTGCCCGACAAAGACCCTCGAGCCGGGCGACTTTTGTCCTTCCTCCACCAACATCGACAGCAGTGGCAAAAGGCGCCTCTACCCTTACCTTTCCTATCTGTGCTAGCACTCCTTCCCCCTTCTCGCAGACATCGGCTCCTCTGCCAAGCACCCCAAAAGGCTCCCCAAAATGCGGACCTAGGGGGAATCGATACCCTACCGTCACCCTTTTGCCGCATGGTACATGACCCGGAAAAACGCTCCCAAAACACACCCTTCCCCCCAGGTAATAGCGAGATTTTGGCGGACTTGGGCAAGCCCTCCCCCCAGACCCCCTTATACTCACTTTGTTCGCAGACAGCAACGATCCAGCTAGCTGGCTTTCGTACTTACCCTGCAAGGTCAACTTCGATACTAATACGGAAAACCACCAGTGCTAATCTCTTGAGAAGCAATCTATCTCGCGCGCATTTGTAGAGCAGGAAGCGGTGAAGATGCACCCTTAAAGTCAGTTTTCCTCACAAATCTGAATCTATACTTCAATGCTATCCCGCTACCAAAAACACATGGGTTCTTTTGGCGCATCAGTAAAGAGCAGTTTGTCTTTCCAGCCAAAAGTGGACGTTTTTAGTACAAAGTGTATATAATAATGCGTGAAGATGTTGAAGTATATGATTCTGAACATGTATGAAATATGTAAAGGACTTTTAGTGCCAAGGCTTGCATTCTTTCCCACGCTATATGCCAACGCCGCACCTCTCTTGCGCTTCTTCGCCTTCAAAAGCCTGACTGGAGGGACACGTTTCTGCCAAACTCAGTTTATACAGCCCAGTCAATTATTACAGGCTTAAAATGATTTCAAATCAAGGTCATCCTATGACACGTTTGAGCCAGCAGCATTTCCGTTCTAATGCATCCGTTGCATGCTATGGATCTCGCTTGAGTTTGCAAAACAGGAGTCCAAACAGCATGGAATGTTCATGTCCACAAGGTGCAGAGAAGCAAAGAGCAACCGTCTGATCCGAGAGCCACAAAGAGCCCACAGAGACAGCGCTGCACCTTCTTGGCTTTGGGTTTTGCCTTTGGTGTAGGTGTACCTTCTGGCGCGAGGTGCAATTCCAACTTATTCCAACATTTTCCAACCACTTTTGGTATAGAATGATATAAGACAAAATGTATATATAATAATACTGGAATAATGATAATCATAATCGAATAATCGATGTATAGAGAGAGAGAGAGTGTGTGTGTGTGTGTCACTTACCGCGAGTCTGACTGGGCTGCACACCCCACGGTTCGCTCAAAGACCTGCAAACATCGACAAATAATTACTATGACAAATACTAGTTACTATGACAAATACTATCCAAACATACACAAACACGATCAGACAAAGCGGTCTCCGCTTGAACTTTTTGGCGCTGCAGGATGATGCAGTCTGCCTTGAAGGTTGCCTCTGTTGCCGAGAGCGTTTCTTTGGCGCAGCGAAAGCCTAAGGCACTTGATCAAACATGACACGAAATTGACAATGAACAAGGATCTTCCCATATATATATATACATATATATAAGCCGGATTCTGCAGGCCCTACATTTTTGCAGCTTTTACACCGTGAACATCGTGAACTGTCAGCACAAAGATCTAAAGCGGTGAAAGAAACGACGTTTAAGACTTAAGAGTTTTAAGAGGTAAGTTTTTTGTTGATTTGTTTTGATTTGTTGTGACAAAGCAACTAAGCCATGAACAAATAATGGATTGGCCTTGGCCACCTTGGCCTTCGTCGACTTGGCAGCCTTGCCTCTCCCTCTCTTTGCCTTCGACGTTGCATGCTCTAAATTGCTTTAATGTCGGTCCGTTCGGACCATTCCTATCATTCCTTTCCACCACGAGTTCCACGTCAGCCCAGAATGCAGGAAAGTCTAGCATCAGAATGAAATAGAGTGAAGCTGGGTACAAGTAAGGCAGAGCTTGGCCTTGCCTGAAAACTCCAGGACTTTGCTTTTGCTTTCGGTGTACCTTATGGCATCCAAACAATTCAATACCTTGTTGCGAGACATGTTGGAGAATATTATGAGTCTACCGTCTACCGTCTACCTGAGCTTTTCCACTCAAAGGAGGTTTGCTTGGAGACCTGAGAAAATTGACTGAGATTGAAGAAATCAATCATGACATGTCTCGACATTGTCCTTTGCTGTTAACTTTCCCAGAGCTATCTGCTTGCCATTCTCAGCAGACTTGGTCTTGCCTGGCTGGTGTAGCAGCTCCAGCTACGCCCCCACGGACTCTACTGTCACAACCTGGGAACAGAATGGCACAAAGAGAATCAAAGAAACGTGCTTGAAGTATTTCAAAGTGAGGATTCAGTTCACTGCGTATCTGACTGGATCTGATGAATGTGGATGATACGATGTCTTTGAATAGGTGTAATTATGTGTAATTTATAGAATACAATAGGGCACTGGTTGAGTCGATATGACCACAAATAGTTCAATGCCTCGGAATTGTTCAGCTGGTTGACAGGCTGTCGACAGGAACTGGCTTTGCAAGAATTCAATGGTCGTTTCACAAACATCGGAACATGATGGAACATGCTTGAAGCTGAATTATATGAACTATGCTCAACCTGTCCATCTGCCAGGGAACCGGATGAGCTGTAGGTCCTGTAGGTCGGAGGCAAGGTGGAAAACCTTGGATTGAAAATGGATGAAAATGGATTGAAATTGCAACTGGCACAAGTGACGCGTGCGACCAGGCTCATGATGGCTCATTTCTTCAACGGCATAGAAATGCACAGCTGTGAGATGCTGTGAGTCTCCTGTAAGGCTGAGGCAGTTTCTCTTGTTGAGGCGCGTTTTCACTCCCTTTCTTTGAAAGAAGGCGTCGCCTTGATATGAGCTGGATGTCTTTGCGTCGCCAATTGCTGCCCAAGGCGGAAGAATTCAAAGGGATTCAAACAAATCTCAAAGGGGCTTGTTTTAAGGGTCAACGAACATCAACAAACTAGGTCCACGCTTGATAGACGGCCGTGGCACGAAATGGGATTTTCAGAAAAAAAAAAACTCAATGTTTTTTGACGTTCCTCATTTTTGCCTTGTTCCAAACTACTGCGAAGCAGCACTTCATAGCCTTTTTTTCCTCATTGTTTCAAAAGTCGTTTCAGCTCTTCTAAGAAGGCAATGGGGGTGATAGGCCCTAGACTTTGTCTAAAGACCCATTGGTTCACCATCGCTTTGACGTCTTCTGACATCAGGGTATGTGAGGAAGTGCAAGACGACATACAGTAGCGTAGCATCATATATGTGAGGAAGTGCAAGACGACATACAGTAGCGTAGCATCATGTATGTCTGGAAATGCAAGACGACACACAGTAGCGTAGCATCATATCTGTGAGAAAGTGCAAGACGGCATACAATAACGTAGCATCATGTATGTCTGAAAATGCAAGACGACATACAGTAGCGTAGCATCATGTATGTGAGGAAGTGCAAGACGACATACAGTAGCGTAGCATCATATATGTGAGGAAGTGCAAGACGACATACAGTAGCGTAGCATCATGTATGTCTGGAAGTGCAAGACGAGCATACAAATGTAGCGTGCAGAACATTACCCCATATAGCATCATATATGTGAGGAAGTGCAAATGAAGCGTTATTACCCCACCCCACCCCACACACATAACGTAGCATCATATATGTGAGGAAGTGCAAATGAACGTTATTACCCCACCCCACCCCCACACAATAACGTAGCATCATATATGTGAGGAAGTGCAAATGAACGTTATTACCCCACCCCACCCCCCCACCCCACCCCAATGAGCAAAAAAGCAACAAAAGTACGCGGCCGTCTACCAAGCGTGTGCCAACTACATATATCTTCAGACGATATGAATCATCGGGCCCTGGCACCAAAAGCATCAGCCGGTCCTGGGACTGCAATATAGCATTGGGAAGCACGCTGAAGGTGGCAGGTCAAGGCCCAGCTAAAATAGTCACAATTCAGCGCTGAAGTCGATCATTCATTGCAATAAATCTTGAGTTGCAAAGCAGTGCGTAGCAAGGCAAGATAGGTGCCTATGATTGGTGCCCATGATCTTACGGCTTCTTAATGGCTGGTTACTCAGCCGCCACGTTTGGCCAGTCCTTGTCAACTGTATCGCAGGCCAGAGCATACTGCAAGGAGCATCCGTGCATCTCCAGCCTGAGACTTGGCTTGTCTTGACAAGCCCTCGAGAAGCTACATTGGTCCATGAGTGGAATCACTAATTGAAAGTTTATGGAAAGTATTAAGGGTCTTGCCATGCTGCCAAATCTTCTTTTGCTAGTCGACTCCAATCCTTGCCGTGATACATGCCCTCTTTCGAAGGTAAAGGAGGATAGGAGCTTCATCAATCTGTCAGGGTCAGTTCTTCAAACCGAAAACCCTGCTCGGATGCAGCATGCAATATCATGCAATATCATGCAATATCAATATAAGAAGGAGCAAAAAGCATCAAAAAGCACGGTGTCACTTCGATTTTGACATGTCCTGGTTCCTTATGCGATCATCCAGCTTTCCTGCAGGAACGATGCCGTGAACAACACAAAGCCATTGTGAACACAAATTAAGACACCAAAGGAAGAGAGTCGACCGAACGAACATGCCCAAAGCATCCCAAAGCCTTGTGCTGATCGAGATAGTTGCTTCAGCAGCTCAGCTCGTTCTACGTCAGTGGGGAAGTTGACCCCACATCTTTCAGACCTTCAGGAACAAACAGCAAACACTCCACTTGCAAACTTCATCAAACTTTTGTATACATTGTATACGTGCTGTGCTAAAGTTGTCACATCGAGTTCAAGGTCGCCAACGCTTTGTACTTGTCATTCTGCATCAAAATGACACGTTTCCCGATGTTCCCTTCTATTTGTATCTGTGCGTGACATTGGCATTCAGGGCTGCAATGTGCTGCAGCTTTCAGATCTTTCAGCAGCACATGCAGCACAGGCACAGGCCATAAATCTCCATAAGATCTCCATAAGTGCTGTCTGGGGGGCTCCAGTTTGAGTTCAGCGATCTTGACTTTGCCAGCATCCTCCGCCGCCTGGAACACAAATTCATAAAGCTTTCGGCAAACCATCGTGGTGGTGCAAACATTTCAGAAATGTGACTGCAGGTAAATACACGTGGTATTCCATGGTATCACAAAAAGATACAATAAGTGAACCTGATGTGTAATTTATGCAAATGCCTTGAGAAGGTCCAAGAGCTTGGCGATTGGACTTAAGCCAGCGTAGACCTTTTCAGGCAGTGATGACTTTGATGACTGAGACTCCAAACATAGAATGACATACTCTGGGGGATAAAAGGGGATAAATGGAGGATTGTGCAGTGGCATGAAGGGACTGTTGCTGCACGGAGTCCCAGAGCTGGGCTCCGAGCAAAAGTCCTGTTGGCTTGGAGCTGCTGAAGCTGAACCTCCACCGATCGAAGCTGAGTATATCGACGAGATTTGACGAGCATCAAAGAAGGCTGCATCAAAGAAGGCTGCAGTTTAGAAGCTATTTTATATTGTTTTATGGAGCACGTGCAGTGCAGAATCCTATTCATTAACACGGCCTCTGAGAATCTCTGAGACGTAATCATTAACGTCCTCCCTGGAACCAAATGTGGGATGGACAACTTGTCAACACTGAATCTCTGATCATCCCACATTGGCTGCCGGGCCTTTCGTGCATCCAACTCCATGTCATAGGCACGCCGCGAGCTTGGTTTGGAAAGCGTCTCCCACGCCTGGAACACCAATTCACGTTGGAAAGCGCCCCTGAAATACTGTGAAGTCATCCTACCGGTGCAAGGTCATAGCAACATCTGGGCCGTGGTAGCACAGTAGCATAAAGATCCATAAAGATCCATAAAGTACCAGTATGATGTCAAATTGATGTCTCCATGTGAGGGTTGGGTCCGGTCTTCAAAGAGAAGTCACTTCATTGCAGGGGGCTCTGCTTGGAAAGTAAACTCATTCTCCCACTTTGTGGATAGATTTAGTCACGAAACGATATCTTTTCAGATTGCACGACAGAATGGGACTTCTCGCCGACCAAATCAAAATCATGCTGCGTCAATTCTGTCTCATATCCATGATCCCCATGATTTGCTTATATCCGCCGACCCCGGCCGACGCAAGGGGGAGCGCGTAAGGGAAGAAGATGGAAGAAAAGGACTACAACAACAACAACAACAACAAGAACAAGAACAAGAACAATAATAATATAATAATATAATAATAACAACAACAATAACGACAACAACAACAACAACGACGACAACAACAACAACGACAACAACAACAAGAAGAACAATAACAAGAACAACAACCACAACAACAACAACAACAACAACAACAACAACGACAACAATAACAACAACGACAACAACAATGACAACAACAACAACAACAACAACAACAACAACAACAACAACAAGAACAAACAAGAACAAGAACAACAACAACCACAAAGACAAACATAAACCCAAACAACAACAAACAACAATAACAAACAACACCAAACAACAACAAACAACAAGAAACAACAACGAACAACAATAACCATGACCCTTTGCCGGGGGACTCTCTTGGGTCCCCCTCCCACCGGTCACGTACCTCGATTCCTTGACTCCGGGGTTTTTGTTTCACCGGTCCTTCCCGGAGTCTCCTCGAAGTACGTGGGGCTCCTTGGGTTGCCCTTCCCGCCCGCTTTTTTTTTTTGGTTCATGTGTTACGTTTTGGGCACGAAATTAGGTGGTGTTTTGCTGTTTCGGAACCGTTTCGAAACAGCAGGCCCAGCTATAATATTGTTTAGGAGATTCTGGGGGATTCGGCCGAAACAGCTGGCCCAGCTAGGATTCCCGAACTAGGATCTAGATCTAGATCTAGGATTTTCTATAGGATATAGGATTCTCTAGGATTTCAACAACAGCAACAACAACAAGAACAAGAACAAGAACAATAATAATATAATAATATAATAATCCGCCGACCCCGGCCGACGCAAGGGGGAGCGCGTAAGGGAAGAAGAGTATCTGGCACAAAGAGCAACAGCAGTTTTCCCATCCGGGAGGTCCCTTATGGTGTTTTGCTGCCGGGAGCTACCTTTTACGAGCAGCTGCAGGCGACAGAATCTCTCGCAAAAGGCTGTTTTTCTAGGATGTCAGAAGTGACGTTAGGGACTTTGTTCGCGTGGTTTTGGAACGACACGTTAGGGAGTTTTTTGGCGTGGTTCTAGACCTTGCTCGTCCATCAGAGCCATGGTGTTTTGCTGCCGGGAGCTGCTTTTTTCAAAGCTGTTTGACCGGCATCAGCAGCAGCAGCCGCCGCCACCAGTCCTGCGAGCAGCCGCAGGCGACAGAATCTCTCGACAATCTCTCTCTCGACAATCTCTCTCGACAAATGCTTTTTTTCTAGGATTTCAGACGACACGTTAGGGAGTTTTTTCGCGTGGTTTTGGACCTTGCTCGTCCTTCAGAGCCATGGTGTTTTGCTGCCGGGAGCTGCTTTTTTCGAAGCTGTTTTACCGGCATCAGCAGCAGCAGCCGCCGCCACCAGTTCTGCGAGCAGCCGCAGGCAACAGAATCTCTCGACAATGTGCTGTTTTTCTAGGATTTCAGACGACACGTTACTTTGGAGCCGCCGGGGAACTTAGGAACTTAGCTGGCACTTAGCTGGCACTTAGGTTACTTAGGTTTGAAGGCTTGCTAAGTGGCCGCTAAGTGAGCTAAGTGATTTGCATTGTTTTTTTTCAAGTTTAGGTGGTTTCCTGTTTTTTGTAGATTTGGATGTTTTTTTGGGGGTTAGTCAGGTGAGGAGGCAGCCTTTTTTTCTTCATGATGATGTTGCATGGTCAGCGCAAAAGCCAAAGACCATCTTGATCTTCACGTAGCAAACGCATTGGTTCTATGTGCATCAGTTTTGATGCAGGCAGGATTTGTTTGGGGCCCCGTAGGCGTTTCCATTTTAGAATGAATTTCTCCGTCAGGAAAGGTTGCAATATTTGCCGAATCGTAAGGGTATCCCACTATTCAGAAATGCTTACAATTACAACTCTCCCGCTCTTACTCCTTGCTTCGGGGTGGTTTTGGTCTCCAAGGCCGCGGACATCTGTCAAAAGTGGAAATTCTTTAGTTTTTCCTTCCGCAGACATCCGCAGACATGTGACAGCATGCAAAGTAGCCGTTTTCCTTCGTCGCGGACATCCGCAGACACAGCGGCACGTCATTTCCAAGCACTTTGCCCTAGTCCGCAGACATCCGCAGACATCCGCAGACATCCGCAGACATCCGCAGACAAGATTTTCACAGCTTCGCAAGATTTGCGATGCTATTATTCAGCTTCTTCTACGCCATCCGTAGACTGCGCCTGGCTTCCCATAGAAGCCAGGCACTGCGTCGGCACCCCTGAAACTCTCGACTGCGTTCCGGCTTCCGAGAGAAATGCCAACACAGCAGCCGCTTGGGCAGCCATGTACGCCGGCACTTTCTCCAAAGCTTTTTGCACTCCCAATGCCTGCTTTTCTCTGATCTCCTCGTAGGAGCTCAAAGACCGAATTCCTCGTAGGAACTTCTGAGCTGCATCTAGCTGCTTTTCTACGGACATGCCTTCAAACCAAAATCCCTGCAAAACGTAGCAGTTTCCGTCCTACCAACCAACGAACATCAAAAAACATAGGTTCGAAATTCGAAGCTAAGTGCCAGCTAAGTGCCAGCTAAGTCCAACTCACTTAACTTAACATAACTTAGCCACCTTATAAGTACCCCTAAGTTCATAGTAAGTGCCAACTAACCTCTAACCACTTAGCAGACACTTAACCACTTATAAAGCAACTTAAACATAACTTATCCACTTATAACTACACTTACATGATAACTTATAAGTCCCTAAGTCCCAGGCAGGTCCAAAGTAGGGAGTTTTTTGGCGTGGTTCTGGACCTTGCTCGTCCTTCAGAGCCATGGTGTTTTGCTGCCGGGAGCTGCTTTTTTCGAAGCTGGTTTACTGGCATCAGCAGCAGCAGCCGCCGCCACCAGTCGTGCGAACAGCCGTAGGCGACAGAATCTCTCGACAATCGACAAATGCTGTTTTTCTATGCTGTTTCTATGCTGTTTTTTTGCTGTTTTTCTAGCACATTTTTTCTAGCATTTCAGACGACACGTTTGGGGGGTTTTTTGGCGTGGTTCTGGAACTTGCTCGTCCTTCGGAGCCATGGTGTTTTGCTGCCGGGAGCTGCTTTTTTCGAAGCTGTTTGACCGGCATCAGCAGCAGCAGCCGCCGCCGCCACCAGTCCTGCGAGCAGCCGCAGGCGACAGAATCTCTCGACAATCTCTCTCTCGACAATCTCTCTCGACAAATGCTTTTTTTCTAGGATTTCAGACGACACGTTAGGGAGTTTTTTTGCGTGGTTTTGGACCTTGCTCGTCCTTCAGAGCCATGGTGTTTTGCTGCCGGGAGCTGCTTTTTTCGAAGCTGTTTTACCGGCATCAGCAGCAGCAGCCGCCGCCACCAGTTCTGCGAGCAGCCGCAGGCAACAGAATCTGTCGACAAATGCTGTTTTTCTAGATTTCCAGACGACACGTTAGGGAGTTTTCTGGCGTGGTTCTGGACCTTGCTCGTCCTTCAGAGCCATGGTGTTTTGCTGCCGGGAGCTGCTTTTTTCGAAGCTGGTTTACTGGCATCAGCAGCAGCAGCCGCCGCCACCAGTCGTGCGAGCAGCCGTAGGCGACAGAATCTCTCGACAATTCTCTCTCTCGACAAGCTCTCTCGACAAATGCTTTTTTTCTAGGATTTCAGACGACATGTTAGGGAGTTTTTTCGCGTGCTTCTGGACCTTGCTCGTCCTTCAGAGCCATGGTGTTTTGCTGCCGGGAGCTACTTTTTTCGAAGCTGTTTTACCGGCATCAGCAGCAGCAGCCGCCGCCACCAGTTCTGCGAGCAGCCGCAGGCAACAGAATCTCTCGACAATCTCTCGACAATGTGCTGTTTTAGGATTTCAGACGACACGTTAGGGAGTTTTTTGGCGTGGTTCTGGACCTTGCTCGTCCTTCAGAGCCATGGTGTTTTGCTGCCGGGAGCTGCTTTTTTCGAAGCTGGTTTACCGGCATCAGCAGCAGCAGCCGCCGCCACCAGTCGTGCGAGCAGCCGTAGGCGACAGAATCTCTCGACAATCGACAAATGCTGTTTTTCTATGCTGTTTCTATGCTGTTTTTTTGCTGTTTTTCTAGCACATTTTTTCTAGCATTTCAGACGACACGTTTGGGTTTTTTTTTGGCGTGGTTCTGGAACTTGCTCGTCCTTCGGAGCCATGGTGTTTTGCTGCCGGGAGCTGCTTTTTTCGAAGCTATTGCACCGGCATCAGCAGCA
>CAMXCT020002143.1:0-52798 GCA_947184155.2 Cladocopium goreaui | reverse complement strand
CCGGCGACGCCTCGCCGTGTAGTGTGGGGAAGCTAAGCATAGCTTTAGCTACCCGGGGGCGCGCCCCTGCCGCCGACCCTCCCCAAAAATCCTTTAGCCTGGTGGGGTTTTCACGTTTTTCGGGGTCTGGGGTGGACAAAAAGATGGTAAAATTTGAAGATGCGTTTTGGAGGTCCCAAAAATCGGAAAAAAGTACCGTTTTGACACATTTTTCGGACGATTTTTCGCTTTTCGGAAGTCACAAAATGCTGTAAATTACAACATTTTTGCGTTTTAACGTCGTTGGCGGGAGCCATGCAAGAACGCAGAAAATGCTGTAAATACCAGTACTTTTTGGACCCGAGATGCACAAAACACTGCAAATACCAGTGTTTTTGAAAGCCAAGCAAAAAAACATTGTAAATTACAGCATTTTTGGCGGGTTGATCGCAAAAAATGCTGGTATTTACAATGTTTCTGCAATTTCAAGCAAACGTGGAAGGCACGAAACACTGTAAATAGCGGTGTTTTGGCAACTTTTGGACGCCGAAACGCTTGTATTTACGCAGTTTTTTGCTTGTGACGGGGCCACTCCCCTGTAAATTACAGCATTTTTTGCACTTTTTGAACCGATTTTTTGTCTTGATGAATGCAAAAAAACGCTGGTATTTACACGTTTTTCAAAAAATCGAAGATCGTGATGTGAACGAAACTCTGTAAATAAGAGTGTTTTAGCCACTTTCGGGGACTAAAACTGTGGTATTTACACGGGTTCTTACCATCTCACAGCACAAAATGCTGTAAATTACAACACTAGGCATAGGCCAACATAGCCTCAAGATGGGCCAACATAGCCCCAAGATGTGCCAACATAGCCCCAAGATAGGCCGCCGACCCTCAGCATGTCATGTTCGCAAGTTCAGATGACATCCCCCTCTCTCTTTCCCTCCCCCGACCCCTACCGGCGTCGCCGGTGTGCGAAGCTCTACAATAAACAATCAACAAACAATATCAAACAATTATAAATCATATCATTCACTAACTAATTCACAAACATTGCTTCACAACCCCTCAGGATATGATCATAATCTTTCTTCTTAGTTCATCTCCACAGCCGCCCGGGACTCCCATACCATGAGCATCAGCTGGCAACGGCCTTATTCACTCGAATAAAGCGCGCAGCTGCATCTGCCTCAGAACCTCAGTGGCCGCAAGGGAAATACTTGGTGACACAATTCGTGCTTCTGATTAGCTTTGATTTAATGTCTCGGCCCTGAACATTTGTCTGGATGCAATTGAAGTGCCTAAGGTGGCAAGTGGGCAAGCAACAACTGCCTCGTTCGCCGAGCAAACAACAAAACATGGACACTTAGCAGCCGGAGAGAAAGAAAGAAAGAAAGAAAAAAAGAAAGAAAGAAACAAAGAAAGAAAGAAAGAAAGAAACTGCAAAACAAAGAAGCGGACAAAGCGACTTCTTTGTATCTATGTTCAACAAGCTCTCAGTAGGTGGACTGGGTCTAGAACCAGCCGGCGGTATGCTCTGCGCAATTCATCTGCAGGGGCACTTCCTCAAAGTTGCACAGTTGCACAGCTTTGTACAGCACAACTTTGTGCAGCGTGCACAGTGCAAAGTAAGTTTGATACTAGAGATTCCGAGCTCATCATAGTGAGTCCTTGCAAAATCTAGAATGCACAAAATGCACAAAACAATGCCGCTCTGTGGTTCAACAGCAGGAAAGAGGTCTTGCAAACACTTGGCTTCGACTTGACCACGTGGTGGTAGCGAAATGCAGCAAACGTCTCATGTTGGTTGAAGCTAACTTGGAGAGGCAAATCTGCGGAAGTACATGGTATCGGAGTGGATAGCATGATTTATGGTTTATGCAAATCTCTGTGACAGCGGTGTGAAGCACCAAACGACAGCATTGCAAGCAGAGTTCAGTGAATTGAGTCCTCTCGGAAGCTGCCACCTGGCATGCAAGGCATTGTTGATAATTGGTTGCCAATACACTATACTAATAGATGTTTAAAATATTTTAAAATCACCTCTGCGGCAAACACCAAATTGTAAAAGGCTCTGATGCTTCGCTGGTGAGCAACATTAAGCAACTAAATGTCCAATTGCTGTCCCACTTGTTGCAATGGCTGCACCAGAATGCTTTAGACAATTTTCGTGACAACATTCAGAAAAATGCCCTGACAAAATTCTATTTTAAAAAACAAAGGGGCTCAAGCCAAGACCACGCAACTCTGTGAACTGCCTGCAGAGACATTGCCGGAAGATCACCTGTGCCAAGCCGCTGGAGTCATTGGCACATGCGAATGATTGCGAATGTGGAATCGGATCCGCATAGCAGCAGTTTGAGCGCCACACGTGTGGTGTGAGATGTGGCAGTTGGCATCAGTTTGCATGAGGCACATTGAGGCACATGAATTCATGCACTTGGGAGCAGAAATGGTGGCAGTTGTGCGGAACAAGTACAACAGTTACAACAGGTATTTGTTTGTCAGAAGCGAGATGTGCCAGTGCACACGGTACAAACGTCAAACACAGCTAACACCACCAGTTGCTGATGTGCGCATGGCACTGGATTGATAGCATTTTTCTATATTTTTGAGGCCATGGAGGCGCTTCCAGCTTGGTGAAACTTCTTGTGGACCCAGCTTCGCACCAGTTGCAGGAAAATACGACGAAGGTCAAAGAGGCCAGCCACTCATCCCAAATGTCTCCCACTGTTTTCTAAGCGTCAGAAGAGGATGCCCGATAAAACATGTCACATGTCAACAAAATTCAACAAATGTAGAATAGCATGCGTTGATCTGTGAATTATGTTATTTTTGGACAGGTGCACACAGTGTTCTGTCAAGCAAAATCTATCGCAGCGCTCCAAGCATGTTGCTGAGGCTTCTCATTGAAGATGATCCGGAGATGCCCTGACAAAGAGAGCCGACATCTCGACAGCTAGTGTCTTCACTGCTGTTGACATCTATTGACCATCATCAATCCTCTACATCACGCGTATATCATTTTTCTCGGTAAAATTTCTGTGATGGGGTACACTGGCAAGTGCAAGTAAGTGCAAGCGGACGCGACATATCCTATATATATATATATTCCTATATCATATCAAATTATACAATGTAACTGTAACTATAGTTTATATATGTTTATATATGTTACTTTGGTACACATTGTAGCATCTCACTCATAGGCTCATAGAATCTCATAGATCTAATTTGGATTTAGAATCTCATAGATGTAATTTGGATTAATTTGGCATGCACTGGGAATTTGACCTCTCAATTGCCCTCCACATGTTGCAGGCAGTACAGCGTGCACACCTTGAGCAGCGCACGAGTCTTTCGGTTGGCATCTGCCTGCCAGAATCATGAGCCACCCCAAAGCGCCCAAAGTCCATTTTGATACGCTACTTTGCTATGACTTTACCCCGAGCCACGAGCTTGTGATTTTCTAGGGAGACTGTTTATATCATTTTATATCTGTTGAGTTCTGTATAGTTCTGTGTCTTCCTACCATTGTCTCGATATCACCCTGCCACCTCCAAAGTTTTCTTGTCCCAGCGGGGGCCAAGGGCTTTTGACAATCCATCAGCAGCTTCCTCGGAATCCAAATGCATCCAAATATGCTTGTAGTACTGTGCAAGGTGCGCTGTATGCTGTATCCTGCATTGCTACCACTACCAACAGCACCAACAGCAAACCTGCCTTCATGTACGGATCGTCGTCGCTAATGTCATCATTGCCAATCATTGAACTGCAGGCTGCGCGAATGCAAGCGATCAAGTCAATACGCTCACGGAGGTCTAAGAGCGTATTGACTGCGAGATGAACGACATTTGCTTTACCAAAAGCACACATTTGATAGCATGCAATAATCACAGCAATCTCTGATGATTGCTACTAGGAGAAAGCAGAAATGTCTTAGTGCAGGCCGCGACAAAATGTTACGTACGTGACTATGTGTGTGGTGAGTTTGGACCAGCACAATGAAGTGACTTTCTCCATATCCTGCACCTCTCTTTCCATGGAGCATCTCCATCCTTGCCCTCCGTCATCATCGAGTGCATCTGCTCGTGCAAGGAACCCTGACAGCAAGACATGTTCATAGATTATCATATATAGATGTTCATGGATGTTCATGGATGTTCTACGACGTTCACTGATTTTTTTATTGAAGGGTGGACAGCACCTCTCTGAAGGGAGGCTTGACAAGTACAGCCTCGGCTCTGCCAGGTGCGAAGCAGAGCAGCATAAAAACAGCAAAGCCACACAGTACAATAAAATTGGCAAAGGGAGACAAACGGGAGACAAACAGTGCACTGCTGAGGCTTGCTCGCTGCTCAGAGCCAGAAAACATGCTATTCGCCAGAACATGTTACCTGGCAGCTCACAGACATGCTACTCTTGCAAGACACATCAGGCCAAGAAAATGAAGTACTCGATGTTGGCACATGTTGGCACACAAATCAGTTCTTTGCTCTTTGCTTCGCTTGAAATTGCAGAAGCGTTGTCATCTACACTGTCAAAACGCTCTGGGAATATAGCCCCTGGCAATAGTAGACACAACATAGTTAGAAGGATCCCGGAGGGTCTCATGCTTCTCCGCAACTGTTTCCAACAGCTCAGAGGCATGCATGGATGGGAGTGTGAGAAGCGCTTTCACAGCATCCTCGCTCAGGTCTAATGCCATTGCTTCGGCCTTCTGCATGCCGGGTGTTTCCATGAGTGCAGCAGCAGCTGCTTGTACTTGCGCCCCAGATAGCTCCGTAGTTTGGAGGTTTGTCTTGGGCTTCCCTATGTGAATAAAGTTGCATGCGTCACCGTATTTGCACCAGCCGCTCTTTGCAAAAAACTGACAAGTTTCTTGATCACGGCCTGGGCCACTTCTAGGGTTTCCTGGTGCCACTGGACCTGATCCTGGTAGATGCAGATATTTGCAGCTGTTTCCATACTGGCACCAACCTGACTTGGAGAAAAACTGGCAGGCCTCTCGAGGCCCTCCGTTGGATTCATTGGGTCTAGCTTCGCCAATATGTTCATGCTTGCAATTGTCTCCATATTTGCACCATCCGGACTTTGTGAAGAACTGGCAAATTTCTCCAGACTTTTCCTGTGGAGCTTCAGCACCCTCAAAGATGTGCTGATATCTGCAAAGATCACCAAATTTACACCATCCGGCCTTGCCAAAGAATTGACACACTTCATCAGGTTGGCTCAAACCATTGGTTTTTGCGACGATGGGTGTGTCATGGCCGTTGATGTGCTCATACTTGCAGCCATCACCATATTGACACCAGCCCGATTTGGCAAAAAAATTGCACGGCTCACGTTGAACGGTTATTTCATTTCCATCAATGTGCTCATGTTTGCATTTATCGGCATATTTGCACCAACCTGATTTTGTAAAGAATTGGCACACCTCACCAGATTTCTCAACTGTTGGGCTCACCCCAACGGGAGTTTCTGGTCCATGAACGTGTTGATATCGGCATTCATCTCCCCATTTGCACCAGCCTGATTTCTTAAAAAACTGGCAAACTTGTCCAGTTCCAGGAGAGACAGGGTAGGGTTCTGATCTCAAACTTCCGAGTTTGCCTGAGATTGGTCCAAATACCATTTGGGATGGGCCACAGCAAAGCAGGCCTGCCTTTGTTTGTTGATGTTTGTTGTTATCTACATGACTCGAGCCTTTCTGCGTTGCTCATAATATGTCTATGAATCTCTTGCTGGAGAATCGATGTTGGCAGTCCCAGGCAGTCCCATTGTTCCATCTTGGTCCGTCTTGGTCCGTCTTGGTCCGTCTTGGTCCGTCTTGGTCCGTCTTGGTCCACTTCCTTGCTATTGCGAGAAATTGCCCAAAATTGCTCTGCGGTTCTTTTCGGTTGTCTGCATCGTTTACGGATCCAGCTTGGTTTGCTAGAAGATCTCACATTCACCAGCTGGTGACAACACTACATGACCATCCTGTTCCGAGATGCGTTTGCATGAGGTGCAACACTCAAAAGTGTGCTGGTAGTTTGCCTTTTGACCGGGCACGCACTAGCACTGCAACACTACAATCTAGGCATATCTAATCATATCTAGGCATATCTAGGCGCAATAGGCGCACTATAAGATCAGCCTTGCGGGGTGCAGGTGCAAGAGTTGGGCGTCGTTGATACAAAAAGGATTCTGGTGTTACGACATGTTACGTCATTTTGAGTGGTTGGCGGTTTCATTTCATTGCTGCAAGTACTAAATGACAAAACTATTTTGTCACTGTCAGCACGTTTCAGGTTCTATTTTGAACGCATGGCAGCACAATCTTTGCAACGTGGCCTTGATCAAGGCTCATCCATTCGTATCGATGTGCAGTGTGTTTGCAGATTTTGCAGTCCTTTAACGTCCTTTAGCTTGTCACATCGCTCTCCTGTTTTGAAACAAACTGACGGTCAGCCTCGCCGCGCAATTGCGGCTCCACAGCCTGTGACAAGTGGACTGCACTGCGCATTCGCTGCCGTCCCTTCAACAAATCAGGAATGAAAAGTGTCACATGTTCAACGACCGGTCAAATGGAATTACATCATTGCACCTTGCCCTGTCTGTCGGCAAATCGGCTGGGTGCTTCGTTCTACAACGGCTGCAGCACCACGTCTACATGTAACGCTAGCAATTTGAAACGATATGCAAAGCTGAGAATAGGACACATCATGTACTGTATATAGAACACATTGAAACCTTTGCCTGTTTTTTCCAAAGTCAAAATCTGATGACCTTTTCTGCGATGCAACCATTTCTCTCAAGCTGCAGGGCTTTAAAGAATCCAAGTGAGCCATCCACGTTCCTAGATGCCTATAGGGCCTATGTAGCTCCTCGGACAGCAGGTTGGAATGCATCAGCTGTAGCTACAGTAGGTGGCCTCTGTGTCGTTGACGCCGTAGCAGGATGACGCTGAAGAAGGTTGGAACATCCGCAAGTTTTCAGATCATTTCAGATCGTCCTTTCCCCATCTTTTCACGCATCCATGACTGGAAAGAGTTCTTTCCACTAGAGTTGGCTTGCCATATGCTTGCCATATGCCCAGCATCTGGGAGACCATGTCAATTCTGGCTCAGTCTGCCAAGCATATTTAACGCGTTTATGAGTTCACTTCCAACTTGGCAAAGAGATGCAAAGAGACCATGCAGATGACACTGTTGGCACCCGATCTTGAATGTACACGAATAAATCACCACAGAGCTCCATCTGCAACTCGGGACATGGTGTGGTCATTCGCGTCCCATTTCACCCAACTGCCAATACCAAGCCGCACACAATGAACTTGTTGTCTATGAAGTATCAATCCCACATCGACATGATGTCAACCCACTCCTGCAACAACAACCCTGGCAATTTGATGCAAATTGTACGAGTACTTCCATTCATCCAGAAAAAAACATGATAAATCCTCTCTACATCTGAAATCACAAGCCGAGTACGTCTCTGTGTGGGTGTGAGTCGGTGTGAGTTGCTTCTGTACACATATTGGAAATATACAAGAATTCGGCAAATGTGTCCAATGGAATCCAAAGTTCTGTTCTCACACGCTTTCTCCCTGTCAATGGCATGTCGCTCCCTCGGCGTTTTTTCAGGGGTTTGGTTCAGAAAAAAATAAATCCAAACTTGCTGAGGAAGCTACATGTCCCTGAGAAAACACAAAGCACCGGAGTATGAGAATTTACAGTACAGGGTTCAGTGTTTTTCTCTCCCTCAATGGCACGCCGCTCCCTCAGCGGTTTTCGATAAACACATGATAGTTTTAAAAAATAGCAAACCCCCTGAGCGAGATACATGTTCTGAAAAACAGCGTTTCTGAGCGAACATGCGCATCAAGACTTCCGAGGAATCCAATAGAATTTAATGGGAAAAAAATGGAAAGAACGGATGAAAGAACTATTGAAGCAGTTGAAGCACAAAGCCCATTTGAAGCCCAGACCGCTGGTGCCTGTGTTTCTTCATGTTCAGGTCCATGGCCTTCCCACCAGAACAGTCCGCTGAATTGCATTCTAGATACAAACTATACGTACACAAAACGATGCTAGCAATTGAGACGAGATTATGCAAGATACAATGTACAAGTAGCATCAAGTAGCATCAAGTAGCTTCAAGTAGCATCAAGTAGAATCAAGTAGCATACATACGGCATGTGAATCTAGATTTGTGCCATTCAGCGGTTTCTTGAGCCCCAGGCATATCATGGCACTCTTGAGACCGAGCTGTGCAAAACGGGGAGCTATCTCGTTGTCATTCAAGTCCAAGGACGCTCGATATCCGAATTTGCAAGCTTCCAACTTGTAGCTTTGCCTCAACGCGAGGGCCACTGAAACTTTGAAAAGGCGACACCCTCTAGAATATATTCATATCAATCAATCTATCAATCTATCAATCTATCAATCTGTCTATCTGACTATCTGTCTATCTATCTATCAATCTGTCTATCTGTCTATCTGTCAATCTGTCTGTCTATCTATCTATCTATCTATCTATCTATCTATCTACCGATCGATCTATCGATCTATCGATCTATCGATCTATCTATCTATCTATCTATATCTATCTATCAGTATCTATCTATCATTATCTATCTATCATTATCTATCTATCATTATCTATCTATCATTATCTATCTATCATTATCTATCTATCATTATCTATCTATCATTATCTATCTATCATTATCTATCTATCACTATCTATCTATCATTATCTATCTATCATTATCTATCTATCATTATCTATCTATCATTATCTATCTATCATTATCTATCTATCATTATCTATCTATCATTATCTATATATCATTATCTATCTATCATTATCTATCTATCATTATCTACCTATCATTATCTATCTATCATTATCTATCTATCATTATCTATCTATCATTATCTATCTATCATTCTCTATCTATCATTGTCTATCTATCATTATCTATCATTCATTATCTATCAATCATTATCTATCAATCATTATCTATCAATCATTGTCTATCAATCATTATCTATCAATCATTATCTATCAATCATTATCTATCAATCATTATCTATCAATCATTATCTATCTATCATTGTCTATCTATCATTATCTACCTATCATTATCTATCTATCATTATCTACCTATCATTATCTACCTATCATTATCTATCTATCATTATCTATCTATCATTATCTATCTATCATTATCTATCTATCATTATCTATCTATCATTATCTATCTATCATTATCTATCTATCATTATCTATCATTATCTATCATTATCTATCAGTATCTATCATTATCTAGCATTATCTATCATTATCTATCATTATCTATCATTATCTATCATTATCTATCATTATCTATCATTATCTATCATTATCTCTATCTATCATTATCTATCATTATCTATCATTATCTATCATTATCTATCATTATCTATCTAGCATTATCTATCTATCATTATCTATCTATCATTATCTATCTATCATTATCTAGCATTATTATCATTATCTATCATTATCTATCATTATCTATCATTATCTATCATTATCTATCATTATCTGTCATTATCTATCATTATCTATCTATCTATCTATCTATCTATCTTACTTATCTTATCTATCTATCTTATCTATCTTATCTATCTATCTATCTTATCTTATCTATCTATCTATCTATCTATCTAAAGGTATTCTATATATATATGACATTATATTCCATTTAAATCCTTTCAATATCTTTCAATATTTTCAAGTAGCCTCTGCCGTGCGACTAAATCCTGTTTTTGCAATTTTGCGCAAGTGGCATTTCTGTCGGCTCTTGCGTTCTATCTCTTGATATATCCTGTTATCTTATTGATAATATGTTGATTGAATTATGTGGATATAGTGCTTGTGCGCTGATCTTGCAATTTGTGCTGCCAGCCAAAGAAGCTCCCGTTGGAACGGGAACGACAACAAGAACCATGGTGCCCAAAACCCAACACCTTAGACGAATTCATCCTTGTTGCGCACTGATGTGTTCATCATTGTAGAGCTTCAGGAGTTTTTTGGCAATCCGCAAGGTCCGTCCTGAAGTTCTGCTGGAGTACAGCAACGCTGAAAGTTCTCCCAGGCGTAGCCTTCTCCTGTCGCTCTCGGAGAAATCTTTGAGGCAGCAGACCTCACATCTGCATCGGAATCGCCAGTTTTCCTTCAAAAGTTGCTGCCGCACTTGGCGAGGCTCTCGCAAGTCAATATACGGAATGCACAGCTCCTCTCCTGCTCTGATGATAGTCTGAGCATAGATGTCCATGCAATTCTGCCTGTCTCTCCAACTGTAATCACAATTAGCATTGCAAGAATGGTTAAAACGGCTCACTTCGAGGAAAAGTGCTTTCGGGTCTGAGTCTGATCCACTCTCACACACCATGCCATTTGTCTCCAATATGCCACGAAAGGTTTTGGTGTCAAACGAAAATGAATCCTCCAGGCTCAACACTTTCTTTCTCAAATCATCTGGCAAATTTGCACACTTCCGTTCAACCATTCGCAGGCTGGCATCTGAGCTTTCAAACTTGCAGAGCGGCTCTTCTGTCAGAACAAGTTCTCCGGGATGAAAGTCCTTGCAGGCTACAGCACCCAAACCGCTACCTTCAACTTCCACAATCTCGAAGGCTTTTCCTTTCCTGGCATGTTTCGCTGAGTTTGGAGCTAGGGCTCTCAGTGTTGAAGTTTGGAAAGGTCATGCTTTAGTTTGGAAAGGTCATGCTTTAGTTTCCTGCCTACCAGATCCTATCAGGGTCTATGGTGTCTGCATCTACTATCCTGACAATGTCTTCCATGCTGTTCGACTATCAGGAAATGAAGAACATGATCGCCTGCCTCGCACACTTGCAGCATCTTGTTCTTTGGAGGCCTGCAATGATTCAACACCAAACAGTCCAGTGAAGCAGAAGGAGCTTGTCCAGACGAACGTTGCAATTCAATATAATTCACACAGTCCAGGAAGGGCTAGATCAGATCTATTGACGCAATAAGTCCATGCGCATCCAGCGCCAGACACAAATACAACACTCGTATAATACATGCTGCATGATGATCATGACCATGAATCACCTATGAAACACTATCCCTGGCCTTCCAGAAACAAACTTGCAACGGCGATGGGTAAGCCACACACTCGAGTCGCTGGAGCCCTGTTTGGGGGTTCGCCTGACAGCTTCTGCCACAGCCACAGGGGTCTTGACCCTCGGTCCACGCCCGGGCGCCAAGACAAGTCCACGAAGATGGGTGCGGATGGCGCGGTGCCCATGAACGATTGCCCAAGCATGTCAAGTCACAAGGGAGCAACAGGGTGAAAACGGGATCACCAGAGCCTATTTTGGAATCTTTTGTCACCTTAAAATACCTTAAGTGTTTGCGGGAAAGGCAAGTTAAGAATAAATTGAAAAATCTCTGGTGATACCTGCTGATGGGAAAACTTACAGCCTCAACTGAAGTGCCTTGTGTCGAATTGAGTTGATTGATTTCGACTGGCTTGAGATAGCTTGAGAGATCTTGAGATGTCGTCAAGATCGGCCAGACATTTGCAAAATCCCAATTGGAAAGAAAAACATCAATGGATCTTTTGATATTTTTGATGACCATTGACCATTAGACTAGAACATTCTTCCCATAGGACTTCCACTATTCAACATGTTAATATGAATCAAAGTGAGTGAATGCGCATCTGTGCCAAGCCTGGCCAAGCCTTCTTTCTAATGGTGTGAGTTTTTGCTCTGCTGCCAGTCTGCATTTGTTTTCGTGTGACTTTGCACACGGAGGCAGAAGGAAACTGCAGTACCTTTGCGCACAGAAAACGCAGATCTTCTGCGTCCACTGTGACAAGCTCATGAACTTGGCAATAGCAGGCAATAGCAGGCAATAGCCACCAATTGCTCGAGCTTCCTGCCCAACGGGGTGTGAAAAATACGTTAGTTTCTGGAACTCATTCCTTGTTCATATTTTTTTAATATTACTTATGTATATATATATAATATTACTGTAGTTACGATGATTAAGACCACTAGAGGCAGCATGTAGCAGCCAGGTCCGTAATGAGATGCAATGAAGATTGCGATACCCATTTGTGCTGTCAGTGTCGCTGTGTCACTAATTACATAAGTTCATCCATTAATCATCATATAAATCTACGTACATATATATTATATATTATATGTGACCCTACATGGAGCCCTCTCTCTCTCTCTCGCGCGATTCTCCATGGTCACACATGTATGAGACATGCTGCAAAGCTGCCCAACGCACCTGCTTCCGCAGCTGTTTTAGCTCATTTGGCAGCTTTCTCGCGGAGCATAGCTTAACTATACCTCCACCATTGAGATCCGATGAGTCTCTCACTCTGTGCCAAGAGCTTCTGAGTGAAACGAATCGTTGTGCCATGCACAAATCTAAATGGCTGTCGGACAATCAGCGCTGGCAAAGC
Source organism: Cladocopium goreaui (assembly GCA_947184155.2). NCBI lineage: Eukaryota > Dinophyceae > Suessiales > Symbiodiniaceae > Cladocopium > Cladocopium goreaui. Next base: position 40,335 of record CAMXCT020002143.1, on the reverse strand, counting down.
GAGAACCAGGGATGTCAAACTGTGAAAGCTGCCAGTAGAATCCTGTGGATGCGCGCTGATAGCCGATGCAAAATTGACCGCTGATCTGTGAGATCATTTACAGGCAGATCAGGATAAATCTGCTAAAGTGCAGGAGCACTAACAGCATTCCGGGACATGCGTCCATTCCGAATCAGAGTTCAGCTCGCCTTGACAAAAGCCATCTCTTCCAGAACGCATTGAACATGCTACTTACAGAAAGAAAAAACATGTGAGAGGTCAGCAGTGGAAATGCACGAGCATGTTCATCTGTCTGCACGTCTAGATCAATAGGTGACAACTGGTGACAGCATAGTTGACAGTCTGTTGTGTTTGTTGCGAGCGTTTTTAAAAATGCGTAAAAATGATTAAAAATGCCGTTTCTATCCGTTTCTGCCCTAGTTGGAAACGTTGGATGCAGTCTTTCCTTGGGACCTCTAGGAAACCTTCTTGAACCCCTTTCCTTGAAAAGTGTCCAAAGCTTCTGGATCGTCAGATCCTTACAAGTTTCACCTTGGTCGGACCATCTTGGACCACCGTCCACCTTCTGAAACTTCTGTGAGCAATTTAGGCTGGAAATTTTGGAGCATCTCGCAACGTTACAGAATAGTAGGCAGACTTGCAGAACGACCTTCCAGATTCACCTGGAACCTCTCGGAACATTTCCGGATGTTCCAAAGCACAGAGCTCAGAACAGACCTTCAACCCCTCCATTCCTTATATTCCTTCCAGAACCTGATCCAGGTGCCCAGGCCAGGCAGGGCTGCGCTGGATTGACGCAGCATGCATTTTAGGGTGTATGTAATGTGTAATTATGTCTTTTTCATTCTTTTCATATTTTTTCTTTTGCTTCTTGCAGGGAAGTGCTTGTGCCCCTGCTGTACTAATCTCAAATAATTCAATTCTAAAGGGTGTTCCCTTTCAAAAGGACCTGAAATGCCTTTGCCCAGCACTCACATGAAAACTGCTGTACAGTCCTGGCTATGCCAAGTTATAAACACTGCCAACAGCACTGGGCAGCTCTGCTTCAGGAGGTGCTCAGGGGAGCTTCGCTCACACCAAGCACAGCATGTGACTCACGAGTGTACCTGGATACAGTCCATTTTGGCTGGAAGGGTCCACTCACTGTGAACCTCTGAAATATGGGGCCGAGGCTTCAGAACCAGCCGTCAGCTGCTCCAACTCAGATCTCAGCTCTTGGTTCTGTTGCTCCAACTGCTTTCTTTCAACTCGGTGGCGCTCAGTACTCAGCGTGGACTGCCACTTGCACTGCAATCATCTGTTCAATCTGTCCAATCATCTGCTCAATTTGAGGACCTTGGATCGCCAGAGCATTGGACTCATTGGGCTCATTGGCCTCCTCTCCAGGCAAGTTCACATGGGGGGCTAGCGTCCCCTGTGCTGTGGAATCTGTGGAATGAGTATGTCAAAGTCGCCAGCATTCTTTTTGACCTTCTCCTTGCTGGTTTGGGAGATCGCCAGCTTGTTGAAGGAGTAGGCCACCTCCTCCAACCATCTGATGGACTCGTATTGAAGCTCAGCTTCCCTGTTCTTCTTCTCCGCTCCATGAAGTTCCCCTGCTGGTGCAGGGCTACTTCCTTCGCATCCCTCTCAAAATCTTTGTTTGTGCCAGAGCAGACCTGCCACTAAACACCTCTTTTCAAGGATTCTGCCAGCTCTGTTCTTCTGATCCTTGGCACGTGCGTTCACCAAGCTCAGCATTTTTATGAATTTTCTTCCTTCCTCCCTTGCTCAGCTTTCTCACCAACTTGGTGGACAACATGGAATTCGTCCAGGATAGCAATGATCTTGTTGAGATTCATGGGCAGTCCATTTTGAAGGATCAAGGCTCCAGAAACTCCCAACCATGTCTGGAAGTACTTCGTGACGAGCTGTTTTGTCAACTTGTCATATTCCTCCACCCTTGCAGCTCGGCACGAAGAGCTGGAAATGCTTGCAGCGCGCAACACCTCGTCGACTCTCAATTGGTGGGGATCTCCAGCAACCTCGCAGTCTGTCACTTCCTTTAGCTCTGCAAGCTGTGATGAGAGATGGTTCTCCATAGCCCAAAGCAATTGCATCAATTTTGTTGGCTTCCGAGCCGAATTTTGCTAGGGTCACTTTTGCGGTTGTGGCCTCCTGCTCGAAGTGTTCCTGTCCACTTTCAGCCTCCTCCTTCAACTCCTCCACACGGTCGGACTCGCCACTTGCGGGTCACTGGGAGGCTCCAAGTCTTGAATCTTGCAAGCATCGCCTAAGCAGGCCTGAGAATGAATGCTGGTTTGCCAGATCCCCAATGATTCTCAATGTTGAATTGGTCAAATGACACTTTGACCTGCTTCAGTCTCTTGGCCACATCCTCCTTAACAGTAGTGTATAACCTTCAGCAGGACATTGTTGGCCTTCTTGATAGACTCTGACTCTGCCATGGCTTCAGTTGACACATGAGCTGATAGACCAGAATGCATATATACAGATGCATATATACAGATATCATATGGATATATTCTTGGAAGTCCTGGCAAAGCGGTCAAACAGCGAGAATTGCCAAATATTGTCAAATATTCCTAGATTCCAGAACAGGTATGAAGATGCAAAGCTGACAGAACGTCTTCAAGCAAAGTTAAACCTCTGGGGCTCAGGCTTTTCAAACAGACGCCTCTCCGGCCGCTGGAGGTATGATATTGGCTTGTGGCAGGAATGGCGACTTTGAATGACTTTGACTGGTTTCAGTTTCAAGTCAAACTTCATATTGCCCAAAGCATGATGACATTCCTGATATTTGATGATAGTTCATGATATTTGCCATGATATTTGCCCATTTTCGGAATTGCCTTTGCAATCGCCACACCATTCCAAGTTGGAACTGCCCGTCTGTGTGGCTCCTGATCGACATGCAGCTCTTGGAGCTCCATGGTCTGCAGTACTTGGGTTGCCTAAGACTGCTCAATAATTGGATGTTTTTTAACGAACATAATTTACCAAATACTGTATTCCAAAATCTATGAATCTCATTGAATATCAATTAATGTATATAATGATTGTAGTGCAACTATGAAATATCATGAAATGGTATGAGTACGGTATAACTAAGATGACTAGCGGCGCATTTCCTGACCTGACATGGGTATTGCTACACAGGGATTCCAGATGACCTGAAAGCAAATTTCACTCTTCACGCCCGCTTCGCAGCCGTGATAGCAGTTCAGGTCCAGTTGAAACGGTGAAACAGGTACACGCCCATATTCAAGCAATCAAAGTAGATTGAAGTAGATTGACAATGATGCTCAGGATGAACGTTGCAATCCTCGGTGTCATGGCTGCAGCTGCAACCGCTGCACTCCTACAGGAGATTTGGAGACTCTGCAGGCCACCGCCATAACACGTGTATTCTGGATCCGAGCAGAGATTGCACCCCGAAGGAAAGACTCCGGTGTGGCGGGGTTCGCCTGCACAATCTGCAGTGTCGTAGTGCTCAAAGGTGACGTTCCCACCGACCTTTTGGTGATGTCAAAGGCAGTTGAAGCTTGTGGGGCTCCCCCTAGTCTAGCTGAATCAACTTACTAGGCCATTGTTACCCAGTCTGAACCTCCCCAAACAACAACAGCGGTAGGCCGATAGGCCCAATAGGACCTCAAGCCAGAGTTCATGAACAGAAGTTGTCCAAAGAGAAGCAATCCGCAGCCAAACAGAAAAATACTTCTGCCCCACCTCGGAGCAATATGCCTTCACCCAATCCTCACCCATGAAGTTGCCGGGCGGGACGCATTCGAAATTCTGGTTGAAGTTGTATCCTCAGTTTGCCATGGGACTTGAAGATCAACGGGTGATTCGATTTCGGCAACGGTCTCACTTCAGAAAACCACAAAAAAAAGGCGTTATCAACAACAGCGAGCGACCAGGTGATTCTTGTTCTGAAACCAATCAATTCAGTAATCAAATGTAGACGATGTTGCCCGTAGAGACGAAACCAGAAATTGCCCAACCCAAGCCACTGTATCACCGTGGTTTGAATGGGGAGCCCTTTTGTCTTTTACATATCATATGATGCAAGAACCTCTAAAGCATCAGAAGCAAATGGCTCAGGCTCAAATACTGGACATGCTATGCCTGGAAAAGGTCCAAAAGTGGATCAATCAAGCTCACGAGATGCCTGTGGTTCGGCCAGAGCAGGCAGAGGTGGCATATTGCCTGCGATATGGCACAACGCTGCCACCAACAACCATGCCTGGCGTCTGCGGTCATCCGGGCAAGCCCGCAAAACTGTACACAGGCAGCCGGCATTCAGAAGGAAAAGGTGGCCCTGAAGTCTGGTACTGCAGACAATCCTACAAAACGGGTTCTTCCTGTAGTTGCAAGTTGTATCAAGTTGTCATGTAAACTGTTGCACAATGTTGCACAACAGCATCGTAACAAAACACTTCATACATGGTCCAATCGTGGTAAACACATGTAAACACAACAAACATTCCGATCATTCCGCCAAAGCCACACAGCAGTGGGACACCCAATTGGAAGACCATCCCGCAGAGTGATCGTTTTTGCGCCGTCAGCTCAACAGCACCGAGGGACCGAGGGTGGATGTTCCACCACGATCACATACGATCACAAACTGCTGCCCTGTGACATCTGAGCCAGATGTGCTAGTGATGTCGGGATCTGCCAAGAAGGGGTTGGCTTGTGCCGATCACTAGCAACGTCACTTGAGTGTCGTGACCTCGTAGGTGCCCATCCAGTCATGTTTGAAATACATTGAAATTGCGACAGAAATATATTGAAAAATTGATGAAATATAATGATTACATTGATATACATTGATTACATTATGATTACAATGCATCAACTATCATGAAGTCCGTAGGGAGGCTGCAGAGGAGCCAATCGATTCAAAGTGAGCCAACCTTCCATGATTAACAAGTCCGTTGCCTATACAATCTACGGTGTTTCTGACGTTCTCCTACCTTGCCGCTGCAATCACTCTTGCACTCCCATCTGCTTGGGGACTGCTGTTCAATGCTGTCCTGAGAGGCTTGCCGAGGCGTTCTGTTGCACTTGCGGCCAACCGATGCCCACCTGCAAGTGCAGAGGACCATTCTGACTTCAGATGATCACGGGTCGACTGGTTTGACAACACGTCGTGTGATACAAGTTACAAGTCTTCCGCTTCAAAGGATTGAACTTTGCAGCGGTTCACAACTTCACAAATGTTCACAATCTATCGCCAATGTTTTGGGTCATCCTTTTACTTACCAACATGGTCCAACATGAGTTCGTTCCGACATCTTGCGACATCTTGCGACATCTTGCGACATCTTGCGACATCTTGCGACATCTTGCATCTTTGGCATGCCTCTCAGGGCGAAGCTGAGGTTGTGCCTGAACACAATCTTGACGCCCACAGCCAGCATCGCTGATGTTTTGTCTGTGTTCAAACGATATCATACAGTAAGATGTTTTAAGAGCTTTCGAGGTTTGAGGTTAAGGAAAATGGAACTGGCATTCACTGGGTTAAACCCGGTCACAAAGGAAGTGCAACGCGAAGATCAGAGGTATTCACATACGTGTACATACACTGCTTCCAAGCCACTGCATTGCGAGTCTTGTACCTACACTTGGCAGAGTCAAGCAGTCAACTTAGACAAACACGTTCTATTGCATCTTGGCGTTTGTCTGGGGTTGTCTCAGCAGAGCAACAGGGGGAACATGCAACAAACGTTCTTTGCCATCCTACTGCTGCTTGCACGTTCCAAGAATGTGCCAAGCAATAGGTCCAACAAACCAATGGACCAACACCACAAGTCATGAGAAATGTGCCCGTGCCCATCCTATCGCGGACACTCTGGTCATAGAACATGCAGAATCACATTCTGTGTCAACTTCTGGCCGCGAATTAGGGTCGCCACCCTGACCATGCATCCAAATGCCATACAAGCGCTTTCTTGGACAAGACCACCTGACGGGAGACGGCGTCATGCGAAGTCTACATTGAGTTAAAATGTGTCTAAGTAAACGAAAGTCAAAGAACAGTTTAGCCACTGTGGGCTGTTTCTGACTTGCACAAGAGGCAGTTGGTGTAATTTGGCGCGGGTGACAGCAAACTAAATGCATGCAAATCAGATTCTAAGAAACCAAATTGCATGTGTCCAAATACTTCCAAATGTGGTCTGCACATGTTTCCCCATTTATCCCGAAGGCAGGCTTGTAAAAGTAGGGGAAGACTGCAACCATCATGCTTGCATGTTGTCGTCATGATGAGAAAGGCCCGGACATTCACAGCACAATGTTTGCCCATTCCAAAGTGATTTAAGAGAATAATAGTGAACAACATTGAACAACTATGAATAATTATATAATAGTAAAGGCTTTGGCTCCTGGGCTATTGCACTCTTTCGGGCCTTTTCAAGTTTCTCTTCTGAGCAAGGGGTAACTGAGTTCAGACCCACCTGGCGAAGAGGATGAAGCAAGGCAAGAGTTAGAAAATGACGGACAGCATCTTCCCCATCCAATAGAATCTAAGTCTTGAAATAGAACTGAAGTATCTTCCTAACATCTTGCAACCAGCATGAACCGGCTATGCCGGCTAGGCCAGCTATCCACGTTTGGATCCAAAATTCTTGCCTTGATGCCTCCACCGGCAACGTCAACCTGATTGGCTGAACAGTCTGATTTCTGAGGTTTGTGATGGTGTGATGGTTTGTGGGTAATTACTCTGAGCAGTGTGCTCGTCAAATCTACATTGAGACTGTTCAAGCGATTCTTCAATCTGAGGCCAAGGCAGAGTAAACTCCTTCATGCACTGAACGGACTCGACCTCATCTGAATGGTTTCTCCATGGAACGATTTTATATCCTGATGACTTATGTATCTGATTATTATCTGATTATTATAGTATCTGATTATTAAGTATGACAATTTTAGTATCTGATTGTATCTGTATAATTGGTATTCTGTCACACCTCTTCTTTCTTCCTGCCTGACGGTGGCCTGCAAATGTATGATTTGACAGAGGCGAATGAGGCGAATGCATCACCTTTTTTTTCTTCGCTGCTTCGAGCATCGAATGACTGTCCCAACTTTGGACCTCTTCGGAAAGTTGGATCCGTCGCTGCATCTACAGCCAGGCACCTACAAGGCTCCAAAGCCTGATGGCAGTGAAAAACTTGTGGCGGAATCTGGTAACCTGGTGTATTTGTTTTGGTATCATTGAGTCAAAGAGAAGTGCACTTGTGTGCACTTACATCCGCTTGCTTCGTGGTTGGGTGCTGCATTATCTGTGCAAATGCAAGCTTGGCAGGGCAAGCATTGCAATGCATTGCAAGCCCAGGGAGAAGTTCCACAGGGATTCTCCAGTGCTCAGGCCTTGGGCCAGTCGTTAATTCAGCAAAACGTCTCAAAAAGTGCACTCAGGCAGAAAGCGCTTGCTTGGCTCGCCTGCGGCTGCACAGTGAAATGCACCACGCATCACCACACTATCCTGGAATCGTACAAATATTCCATATGTTTCTTTATTGTATGCACATTGGAAATGATTGCACATGTTTTTTCCATCATTTGCAAGAATCTACTGCTGTCCCTGTCGCTCAAAACAAGTGCTTACTCCATCTTTCTCCATGACCCTCAAAGTCCCTCAAACCTTGGGGCCTTGCCTATGCAGCCTTCGCTGCCTTCGGCCCGTCATGCAGTGCTCGTCTGCCCCAGAAGTCTTTCTTCCAGTCCCAGGATGTCCCGTGCAAGTCATCAAGCCATCCCATCGCTCCGTAGTTGAAATTGAACTTCTCCTTGGAACCACAGCGAAACCAAACACATCTCTCAGAAAGTTGCGTTGGTCCCACTTCCAAATCCACAAATGCAGGCTAAGCTCATGATGAAAGTCATGGAAGTTTGGCTGGGCCTCTGCCTGCAAAGTGGCTCACTGATCAACAATGAAGGAAAGAAGGATTCAGCTCTCCAAAGGTGAAACAAGAGCAGGAGAACTTCCACCTGGAATGAGAAAAGGTCAATCCATGGCCATCGAATACCGCAATGGTGTGTCTGCGTGGCCATCACTGCAAATGCCATCCACACCACCTCAGCAGGACTACAAATACTACGTGATACTACAGCCCACTCCCTGGGCCAACTACGGAAACTGTGAGGTCCTCTTTCCGATCCTACCAATCTGCCAGCTGGGGTGCCAACACCAGTGAAGCCGTTCGTTCGGACTGCTACTAAGCCAGCTCCTAAAGGCCTGCAAAGTCAAAGGCTGCATAGTATATATATATATATGTATGCATGCATGCGTGCATGCATGTATGTATGTATGTGTATCTGTGTATCTGTATATCTGTATATCTGCATATATATATATATGTCGTGTATGTCGTGTATGTCGTGTATGTGTATGTGTATATATATATATATACATTCTACAAACAGTATACTGTATACATATGTAAATTATATGTATGCATGTAGTGTAACAGAACGTAACGTAACGTAATGCAATATAATGTAATGCAACGCATGTTCATATTAGTGTAATTAATGTAAGCACTGTATGTAATGTAATGTAATGTAAAGTAATGTAAACATAAATGTAAATGTACTGTAAATGTATAGTTAAGTGATGTAAAGTAATGCAATGTAATCTATATATATATATACATGCAACACTGCAACACCATGTAGTGTCAAATGTAGTTTACTATAATATACATAATGATATAGATATACATGTTTATATATATATATATGCAGAGAGAGAGAGAGTATCTTTTATAGTTAATGTATGTATTCTATATCATGCATGTATTACTGTATTATATTAATTTATTTTGTACATTTAGTTATGTGTAATATGTAATATGTAAATATGTGTAATATAACATGTTATACAGTAATATTTTATAACATGTTGTAACATGCCATAAGCGAGTCCAGAAGGCATTGAGTTTTGCTTGGCCCTTGCCGAACAATCGTCTGAGGGACGCGCATCAGATCTGAAAGGAAGAACTCAAGTGGATGGCAGTAGATCGCCGCCAGGCCCATTGGCGCCTGACACGAATTCCCCTCAATACCTTTTGTTTAAAGCGGCTTGCGTCTTGTTGTGCGGTTTGTTAAATTTCCGAGCAAAGAAGAAAAGTAGCATGACTTCATATGACTTCTGACTCAGGATGGGTTCCTTGCCGAGTTCGGATGATTGTCTTGAAGCTCTCCCTGCCTTGAACTCGTGATGGATCTTGTGAATGTGCCTCTCAACTTTTCTGGAAGAGCTTACAATGGAGATTGCCTGACTGACACAGCCCTTGCCTGTACAGGAACTTGTTTGCGTGCATGAGCCAATGTCCATAGAAGAACAGCACCTGGCATTGGCACAAAGACGGGTGGTAGTGGCAGCTTGCCAAAAAATACTGAAAACTCAAGACCTCTCTGCGAAATGTCCCAGCTGCCTCATTGCAGAGAACGCCAAAGCCTGCGTCAACTATAGCCAACTTTCAAAGCGTGCGTCACTGATGCAAAGGAAGTAAAGGAATATCTATCAAAGTGCAGGGATGCAAAATTTGTTGCGGCGCGCTGCTGCATTTTAGCCCTACATGTGATCAAAGGAAGTTTAGGGGGAGAAACTTCCGTGTTACGGACTTTTAGAATGTCAGGGAAAGAGTTAGTCAAAGAAAGAGTTAGTCAAAGAAACAGTTAGTCAGGGAAAGAGTTAGTCAAAGAAAGAGTTAGTCAGGGAAAGAGTTAGTCAAAGAAAGAGTTAGTGAGGGAAAGAGTTAGCAAAGAAACCGTTAGTCAAAGAAAGAGTTAGTCAAAGAAACAGTTAGTCAGGGAAAGAGTTAGTCAAAGAAAGCGTTAGTCAAAGAAAGAGTTAGTCAGGGAAAGAGTTAGTCAAAGAAAGAGTTAGTCAAAGAAAGAGTTAGTCAAAGAAACAGTTAGTCAGGGAAAGAGTTAGTCAAAGAAAGAGTTAGTGAGGGAAAGAGTTAGTGAAAGAAAGAGTCAGTGAGGGAAAGAGTTAGTCAAAGAAAGAGTTAGTCAGGGAAAGAGTTAGTCAAAGAAAAGAGTTAGTGAGGGAAAGAGTTAGCAAAGAAACCGTTAGTCAAAGAAAGAGTTAGTCAAAGAAACAGTTAGTCAGGGAAAGAGTTAGTCAAAGAAAGAGTTAGTGAGGGAAAGAGTTAGCAAAGAAGCAGTTAGTCAAAGAAAGAGTTAGTGAGGGAAAGAGTTAGCAAAGAAACAGTTAGTCAAAGAAAGAGTTAGTCAAAGAAACAGTTAGTCAGGGAAAGAGTTAGTTAAAGAAAGAGTTAGTCAAAGAAAGAGTTAGTCAAAGAAACAGTGAGTCAGGGAAAGAGTTAGTCAAAGAAAGAGTTAGTGAGGGAAAGAGTTAGTGAAAGAAAGAGCTAGTCAAACAAAGAGTTAGTCAAAGAAACAGTTAGTCAGGGAAAGAGTTAGTCAAAGAAAGAGTTAAAACTCTAGGATCGTTCCCTCACTGTAAATGGCATTGCAAGTGGTGCTGGTGGAGGAGTTGCCGATGGAGTTTTGGAGGAAGTCTCGCACGAAATGCGTTTTTGAGAGATAGCAGATGCACAAAACCCTATGTTTTTCCATACAAAGTCCGTCCCCGAACCTCGATGATCTACCTCTGCGGTGCGACGGGTGCGAGACGGTCTCGTGTGTGGTCGGATCATCCTCGGATCATCCTCGGATCATGGTCGGATCATGGTCGGATCGGTCTCGGATCGGTTCCGCATTGTAAATGGGGTTTCAACTGTGTTTCGTCTATGTGCGGCCGACAGAATTCCATTGTGAATTGCAACTGTAGGATCGTTCCCGCAATGTAAATGGGATTGCAAGTGGCGCTGGTGGATGAGTTGCCAATGGAATTCCATTGTGATTTGCAACTGCAGTATCCTTCCAAACAGTTAGTCAGGGAAACAGTTAGTCAAAGAAAGAGTTAGTCAAAGAAACAGTTAGTCAGGGAAAGAGTTTGTCAAAGACAGAGTTAGTCAGGATATATGAGGTAGTCAAAGAAAGAGTTGGCAAAGAAAGAGTTCGTCAGGGAAAGGGTTAGTTAAAGCAAGAGTTAGTTAGGGCATTGATTGTTCCCGCAATGCAAATGGGATTGCAAGTGGTGCTGCCGGATGAGTTGCCGATGGAGTTCTGAAGGAAGTCTCGCACGAAATGCGTTTTTGAGAGATAGCAGATGCACGAAACCCTATGTTTTTCCATACAAAGTCTGTCCCCGAACCTCGATGATCTACCTGCGGTGCGACGGGTGCGAGACGGTCTCGTGTGTGGTCGGATCATGCTCGGATCATGGTCGGATCATGGTCGGATCGGTCTCGGATCGGTTCCGCATTGCAAATGGGGTTTCAACTGTGTTTCGTCTATGTGCGGTCGACAGAATTCCATTGTGAATTGCAACTGTAGGATCGTTCCCGCAATGTAAATGGGATTGCAAGTGGCGCTGGTGGATGAGTTGCCAATGGAATTCCATTGTGATTTGCAACTGTAGTATCCTTCCCGCAATGTAAATGGGATTGCAAGGTTGCTTCTGCTTTGGCTGCATACGTAATACTATTGTCTTTTGCAGCTGGACTTCGTAAATCGTATTGGAGTGGCTGCATGAAGGCTGCGACAGTGATTTGTCAGCAGATTTTCTTCATTTAGGCGCTAGTGATTTTCCTTCTAAAAATCTTTTTAAAAAGTGCTTCAAAATCGTTTTTTTTCGCCCTGGCGTCGAGATCCGGTTTTGGAGCTACAATTTCCGCACTCCAATGCGCGTAGTTCTATTGTCTTTTGCAACTCAGTCTCTGCAGATTGCATTGTAATGGCTGCGTCAAGGTTGCTTCGTGCTGTGGTTGCATTCGTAGTCTCGCACGAAATGCGTTTTTGAGAGATAGCAGATGCACGAAACCCTATGTTTTTCCATACAAAGTCTGTCCCCGAACCTCGATGATCTACCTCTGCGGTGCGACGGGTGCGAGACGGTCTCGTGTGTGGTCGGATCATGGTCGGATCATGGTCGGATCATGGTCGGATCATGGTCGGATCGGTCTCGGATCGGTTCCGCATTGTAAATGGGGTTTCAACTGTGTTTCGTCTATGTGCGGCCGACAGAATTCCATTGTGAATTGCAACTGTAGGATCGTTCCCGCAATGTAAATGGGATTGCAAGTGGCGCTGGTGGATGAGTTGCCAATGGAATTCCATTGTGATTTGCAACTGTAGTATCCTTCCCGCAATGTAAATGGGATTGCAAGGTTGCTTCTGCTTTGGCTGCATACGTAATACTATTGTCTTTTGCAGCTGGACTTCGTAAATCGTATTGGAGTGGCTGCATGAAGGCTGCGACAGTGATTTGTCAGCAGATTTTCTCCATTTTGGCGCTAGTGATTTTCCTTCTAAAAATCCTTTTAAAAAGTGCTTCAAAATCGTTTTTTTTTCGCTCTGGCGTCGAGATCCGGTTTTGGAGCTACAATTTCCGACGCCGTTGCGCGTAGTTCTATTGTGTTTTGCAACTCAGTCTCTGCAGATCGCATTGTAATGGCTGCGTCAAGGTTGCTTCGTGCTGTGGCTGCATTCGTCTTACTATTGTCTTTTGCAGCTGGATCTCGTAAATCGTATTGGAGTGGCTGCATGAAGGCTGCGACAGTGATTTGTCAGCAGATTTTCTCCATTTTGGCGCTAGTGATTTTCCTTCTAAAAATCCTTTTAAAAAGTGCTTCAAAATCGTCTTTTTTTTCGCTCTGGCGTCGAGATCCGGTTTTGGAGCTACAATTTCCGACGCCGTTGCGCGTAGTTCTATTGTGCTTTGCAACTCAGTCTCCGCAGATCGCATTGTAATGGCTGCGTCAAGGTTGCTTCGTGCTGTGGCTGCATGCGCAATACTATTGTCTTTTGCAGCTGGACTTCGTAAATCGCATTGGAGTGGGTGCATCAAGGGTGCGACAGTGATTAGTAGTGCTGTGAATTATAATGAAAGCTTAATAGATGACATATGAGAAGGGACTAGATGAGAAGAGATGAGCTGGGATAAGGTGAGAAGAGCTCAGATGAGATGAAATGTGGAGTGTGAAGAGTGCAGTGTGAAGTGTGGAGCGTGAAGAGTGCAGTGTGAAGTTTGGAGTGTGAAGGAAGCAGTGAGAAGTGAGAAGTGTGAAATGTGAAGTGTGAAGTGTGGAGTGTGAAGTTTGGAGTGCAAAGAGTGCAGTGTGAAGTGTGGAGTGTGAAGTGTGAAGTGTGAAGGTTGGAGTGTGAAGAAAGCAGTGAGAAGTGAGAAGTGTGGAGTGTGAAGTGCAAAGTGAGAAGTGTGAAGTGTGAAGTTTGGAGTGTGAAGGAAGCAGTGAGAAGTGAGAAGTGTGAAGTGTGGACTGTGAAGTGTGAAATGTGGAGTGTGAAGTGCGACGTGAGAAGTGTGAAGTGTGGAGTTTGGAGTGGGAAGGAAGCAGTGAGAAGTGAGAAGTGTGAAGTGTGAGTGAAGTGTGGAGTGTGAAGTGCGAAGTGAGAAGTGTGAAGTTTGGAGTGTGAAGTTTGGAGTGGGAAGGAAGCAGTGAGAAGTGTGAAGTGTGGACTGTGAAGTGTGGAGTGTGAAGTGCGAAGTGAGAAGTGTGAAGTTTGGAGTGTGAAGGAAGCAGTGAGAAATGAGAAGTGTGAAGTGAGAAGTGTGAAGTGTGGACTGTGAAGTGTGGAGTGTGAAGTGCGAAGTGAGAAGTGTGAAGTGTGAAGTGTGAAGTTTGGAGTGTGAAGGAAGCAGTGAGAAGTGAGAAGTGTGAAATGTGGAGTGTGAAGTGTGAAATGCGAAGTGAGAAGTGTGGACTGTGAAGTGTGAAGTGTGGACTGTGAAGTGTGAAGTGTGGACTGTGAAGTGTGAAGTGTGCAGTGTGAAGTGTGAAGTGTGAGGTTTGGAGTGTGAAGGAAGCAGTGAGAAGTGAGAAGTGTGAAGTGTGAAGTGTTAAGTGTGGAGTGTGAAGTGTGGAGTGTGAAGTTTCAGTTTGGAGTGCGAAGAGCGCAGTGTGAAGTGTGAAGTGTGGAGTGTGGAGTGTGAAGTTTGAAGTTTGGAGTGCGAAGAGTGCAGTGTGAAGTGTGGAGTGTGGAGTGTGAAGACTTTGCTTCGTCTCTCGCTGAAAAAATCAAACGGTTGTCGAGGGAAGGACACGGTCGGGACAGGGTGTCTTTGAACTATAGGTCATTTATGTTTGGGAAACTTCCGCCGCCGGCTTGCCCGGGTCTATGTTATAATTTTACTAATCCAACTTCCCCAAAGCCAAGAAGACAGAGCAAAATGAGCCAAAGACTCGCCATGACTTGCCATGACTCACCCAAGGCCTATGTGAATAAACATCTCCCAGGGCCCTGGAAGTGCTGCTGGAAGTCCTCAGAGGAGACTGAACTACGAAAGGATGGATATGAATGGATGAAGATGATGAAGTGGTTGAGGAATCAGTAGACCGATCAAACAACGAACAATCAAACGAGATAAGTCTAGTGATTGGTTTTGGATGCCACAAGCAGCTGGGATGTGTCCAGCGCCGTGGATGATGGCAATACCAAAAAAGAGTCCAAGCGGAATGTAAAAGAGAAATGAACAACTGCTCCAGTACGGCACTGCACACTGCTTGGGTAGGTTTTATCTGATAACACGACAGTACTGAGTGAGAAACTCACTCTTTGCCACATTGGAAATAAAGCCAGCAACAGAACTGGCAGCACCTCAACCGGAGAGGCGTTGGTTCACACCAGAAATGTCAGAATGTTGCTCTGATTCGAGCGAACATACATTGACATACGTATATTATATAAGTTACGTATATAAGTATAAAAATCTACGGAGTTTTCATTATGCACTATATACCCTTTGCAGAGAAAAAACAAAAAAGATCAAAGAAGACTATACAGACTACAGAATTGATTCTATTGTTCATTTTCAAACCCTTCCATACATCCCTGGCTCGCAGCCGACATTCCGGGTCCGTATGTCTACGCGTTGTTCTCATTTCCTTTGAATTCCTTTGATTCGTGTCTTCCTTTCATCAGAAGCTATGCTGTAGAACTCGGTTACATATGGTTACATAAGTCGTGATGCACGTCTGTGCCTTTGAGAAGACTGTTTTCAAAAACTTGCTGGATGCGACTGCAGGCACCAGCAGGCACGTACGAGCCAGATTTGCCCTCAGCGGCAAGGTGATGCCAAGCAAGTCAAGAAAGACAGGTTTAGGTCGCTGTTGCTAGCCATTAAAGCTACTAGAAGACTTTGAAAGGGAACGCTCTTTACCAAAGGAGCCATACGCCGCCATGCGCATGAACAGATTTTGTCAAGCTTCATAAGAGTTGACAACTCTGGTCTGCTAGAAGGCCTGGCATCAAAATTTGGTTCATGAATTTCATGATCAGTTACTTTTGCATACTTTTGCAATGTTTTGCACAGTCTGCCAAGTCGGTTTGATTGCCATGTCATCGTCCCAAAAATTAGACACTGGGCCAAAGCTACAAAACTGTCGCTGCATCGCATAGCACATCAGCGTTAATCAGCATTGGCATCAAAAAAACAAAAAAGAGCTGGACAGGCTTCAAAGTTTGAATGCGGTAGCCAGCAATGGTCTGCGGGCACCACATCTCAACCTCAACTCAATCCGTCAAAGTCAAAGCAAGGATTGAATCAGGATCAAACCTGGAAGATCTGGAAAGTTTGCAAGATTGCTGTGATGCGTTTCATCAATGTTCATCAAGCTTCATGACATCTCATGACATGTGGTTGTCTTTGGAAGGGACCGCGTATAAGAGAAATCCGTGGTAAAGTAGACCACCACAAAGGTTGCCTCCACAAGTTCAGTTCCAGTGCAGCGGTATGACTAGTTCTGGGAAGGTTGTGCCATCTCGTTAAACTGGCAACGGAAAAAGCATTGAAAATCTGAGGAGCACACCCACAGCAGAATGGACATCATTGTGGGCCTGCCCAGTAGGATCAACCTCAAGCAATTCTGAGTTGCATAGAAACTGACCTAGCCGCCGCAATCTACTTCTGAAAGAAACATCTTCAAATTCTGTCTCAATTTCAAGAAGTTCAAATGAAGTTCAACAAGTTCAACAAATGCTCATCCATCCGTTCATAGCTAAGGTATCGCTAAGGTCAGGTCCCCAGGTATGGCCTCAGCTAAAGTCTCGATCTGTCCCGATACATGGCATTCAGTCCTATTTGTGTCAAACTGAGGAGATCACAAACTTTGGCATAGAATCCACCATGCTCAACCTCGACTTATAGAGACTTGCAAATGCCGGCGCTGACTTCATGCATCACATGGACTTCACAGGATCCATAGATCGAAATAGTTCGAAAGCACTGGAACCACCACGACATGGTGCAGGACGTTCTCCTTTCATATGCTTTCCCTAGCCCTCTTCTCCTTCAGGTGTTCGTCTTCTAATTCATTCTAACTTCATCTTCGAGCGGCCAAAGTCTTTCAGGGGGCGCAAAGACCACCAACGCGGCCAGCAGAATGACCAAGGGGCTCGGTTCCGGTGCCTATCACAGCAAGTAATTACTGAGCAGGAGCATGATGTGTTGACCCATGTGGACCCTTTCCAAGATGCTCAATAGGCCCAAAATGCCCAAAAGGCCCAACAGGCCTTGCTTAGCAAAATCAGCAGCCATAGCTTGGCAAACCACGTGCCTTCAAGTGCCTGTAGCGTCAGTCCACTTCATCAGATTCAAACTTCTGCATCAGTCCTTGTAGCGCCTATATGAGTCAAGCAATATAAGAAGTGGCAATAGCCATGCCTGGCCTCCTGCACTGGCATGAAGAGCTGCTTCAGTCTGTCTTCCATCAATATAATGGAAAACAGGCCACCCAACACCAGGGTCGCAGCGCAGGCATTGAATGCCGCACTCCTGGCAGTTGGAATCTTCCATGAAGAGTTGAATCAAGACATGGTATGGATCCCTTCAGCCCCTCAACACATTCACAATGTCAACTGTCTGTCCTCGCCATACCGACAAAATACTAACAACTGCTAAGAGCAACAACTATCAGCAATCAGAGGCCAACATTGTTCTGAGCCAAATGCAGCAGAGGCCCGGGCCATGCAAGAGTGAGAAGAATGGCTGGAGCTACATAAAATATCAATTGGTCAATTTAACAAGTTTCTTGCAGTGTCCAGACATTATCTTGCCAAGTCAGTTTGTGGACTGTGCAGAATGGGTTGAGGCTCCTGCCATAGAACGTTTTGTTCTGTGCAAAGAAAGCGACAGGAGTTCCCACCTTCATGCTGACTTTACTACCGTTGTGCTGTGAAAGCAAACCAGCCGAACATGGGTACAGGCGCCGCCTCCAACGGAGACAATTCTGGAGTCCTGCCACGTTTCATTCACATCACATAAGGTCAAAATCTATCGAAATCAAGTGATGACAGCACTTCCAGGCACCGGCTTCTACATATTCTATCATTTTCTACTGCACTCTTTCTGTTTTGATGTCGAAAAATAAGTAGTGCCAGCTGAACGAAACAGT
Organism: Cladocopium goreaui; assembly: GCA_947184155.2. Taxonomy (NCBI): domain Eukaryota; class Dinophyceae; order Suessiales; family Symbiodiniaceae; genus Cladocopium; species Cladocopium goreaui. The sequence continues at coordinate 22,837 of CAMXCT020002143.1, read as the reverse complement.
GCGAGGCAAGGATGGTCTTGGGGACAGCTTTGTATGAAAAGCTCTGCTTTTCGAGATCTGAGCCTTGTTGCAACATCCGGTCGAACATGTTGCACAACATGTTGACATGCACCAAACATCAAGAGTTGTGCTACTACCATATGCTACTCGATATGCCATGATATGCCATGATGCTACTCATTGCTCATGATTCCGCTGGTGGCCACGGAAAGGCGCCTTCTGCAAATCAAGTTCACTACATAGCGTGACTGCATCAAGGCCAGCCTCGCAGGAATTTCCAGCCGCACGAGATTCGCGACATTCGTCACGAGATTTGATATGATTCAGATATGATCAAAGTATATCAAAGTGTTTGGATGTTTTTGGATGGTATAGATACAGCATGCTGCAACTGCCGCAACTAGCAACAGCATGCAGCAACAAGGCAAGCGACTGCATTCGCCCTTCCCCAGGTATGGAATCAGTCCAAACAACTCTGCAAAGGAAAAACTATGAAAGACTCTAATAACTGCAAAAAACTCTTGCCGGGGCCGGGTTGCTTCAAAACGAGGAAATCCACAGATCAGCACTTGTGCCTTGTCCCCACTTTTGTGCACGGGCTTTGCTTGTTCCATAGTCTCGAACTAGAGTCGGGCCTGATCGCCCCTAAGACCCTAAAGCTCTCAGATCCTTTCAGATCCTTTCAGATCCTTTCAGTACTGCGGCCCTTTGGGGACATAACCTTTCGAAATGGTAGACACAATATAGTTTGATGGATCTCTAAGAGTCTCATGCTTTGCTGAGACTGACTCCAACAGCTCAGATGCATGCGATGATGGTATGGTAAGAATTGCAGTGATCGCATCTGCTGAGAGCAGCAAACCGACGGATTCAGCTTTCAGCATTCCAGCAGTAGCGACAAGGGCAGCAGCAGCAATTTCTTCGTCTGCTGCAGTCAATTCCCTTTTAGCCGGTGGAGGTGGCGGGTTCGGCTCTGTCGGAAAGTCCTGAGCAGAGTGAGCATACTTACAAGTGTTCTCGTACTTGCACCAACCATGCTTGGCAAAGAACTGACAGGGCTCGTTTCCATCTGGACCGCCACATCCACCACATTCACCACATCCACCACATCCGCCGCATCCGCCGCATCCACCGCTGTAATCCTGGTATCCGTAGTCGGAACCGTGAAATCCGGGTCCAGGTCCACACCCAGGTCCTCCAGGTCCTCCAGGTCCTCCAGGACCAGGCCCGCCCTTCCCACAGCCCTTTCCACAGCCCTTTCCACAGCCCTTTGCGCCCTTGCCACAGCCACCAGGGCCACAGCCGCCACAGCCACCACAGCCAGGGCTAGGCGTGTCAGGACCAGCGATGTGCTTATATCTGCACTGGTCGCCATATTGGCACCAGCCAGCTTTTTCAAAGAAGCGGCAGGGTTCGTTTGCAGGTTGTGCGTCACTCAGTCCGGCGATGTGCTCATGCCTGCATTGGTCGCCGTACTTACACCAGCCTGATTTAGCAAAGAATTGGCAGACCTCACCCGATTTGGCACCACCAGCACCAGGACCTCCTCCATTGGGAGTGTCTGGCCCCGCCACGTGGGCATGTCGGCAACCTTCTCCCCATTTGCACCAGCCAGACTTGACAAAAAACCTGTTGTCATGTTGTCCAAGAATGTGAAATGTTGGCGCTTGTGATGTACATTATATTTGTATCATATGAGTAAATTACATGTATATCATCAAAATTATAAAAACATATAAAAACAAAATTATCAAAAGAAATTGCAGTGAGCGCAAAAAGTTTTTGAAACAATGTATAGAAAGAACAAAAAATAAATAAAAATCGCTCTGCTAAAGTCAAGACTCTGACAAACTTGTCCTGAATCCCCTGCAGGGCCTTGATCAGGGCCGCCAGGGCCCCCAGGGCCCCCAGGGCCACAAGGGCCACAAGGGCCACAAGGGCCACAAGGGCCAGGGATGGGGCTAGCTGAAAATTGACCTACGCCGCCTCCACAACCTCCATCTCCAAGGGGTGGTGGATATGGTGCTGGGCGACTGTTTCCTCCATCTGTAATCGGCCCAAAGGACATCCCAACTCAACGACGTCCACGATAAGCTCTAGCATTTTGAGCCACACTAAGAATTCTGCATGTATCATTGCAAACAAACTGCGTCCATTTGCAATTGACATAACCAAAGTGCGATGTTAACTATAGTGTACATAGACACTGCAAACAACATCAGAGAGTCTTTCACTGGTTCTATTCAACTGTCAGTAAGCTATACATATATATATATATGTGTAATATTATATATATATATGTGTATATGTTCATGTATATGCTCGTATATGTATATGTATAGATTGTATAGGTATATGTATAATAGGTACGTGTATAGGTATATATGTATATGTATATATGTATATATGTATACATGTATACATGTATATATGTATATATGTATATATGTATATATGTATATATGTATATATGTATATGTATATATAATATATACATGTAACTATGTATATATGTCAATCCTGGCAGGTGCCAAACCACATTGTGTTGGCGCCAAAGACAAAGCGGTGAGGATATGTTGCAAGGCCATTGGAGTCACAAGCATGGTTACAACCCTGACTGCTTCTCAAGCGCAGCTTGCCTTCCTTCCGCCACCGATCACATCAACGGTGTAGGTGCCTTGGGCCACGTACAATGTCAAGTCAGGTCTATATCCATATACAACATATCATGTATAATATATACATATCCGCCGACCCCGGCTGGCAGCAAGGGGGAGCGCGCTAGGGAAGAAGAGTTTACTACTACTACTAGTACCACTATTACCAGCACCCCCACCACCACTACCACTACTACTCCTACTCGGAGGGAGTGTTTGGGCGCAATTTTGATGTTTTTTCGTCTTGTCCTGACATGGTGTTTTCCTATCCGGGCGCTGCCGTTTGAACAGAAGGAGTAGCAGGAGCACGAGCAGCAGCAGCAGCAGCAACAGCAGCAGCAGCAGGACGAAATCGCGGCTGGTTTCGCGTCTGTTTCAAGAGCAGCAGTGAGTCTAGCAGCAACAGTAGCAGTAGCAGTAAGCTTGCAGCAGCAGTAGCAGCAGCAGCAGCAGCAACAAAAAGAAAAAGTAACTCAAATGATTTCCTGCCTATGTCGTCCGTCAGAGTCATGATGTTGCAGCAGCAGCAGCAAAAAGAAAAAGTAGCTCAAATGATTTCCTGCCTATGTCGTCCGTCAGAGTCATGCTGTTTTCCCCGTCGGGCAACAACAACGACAACAACAGCAGCAGGACGAAATCGCGGCTGGTTTCGCGTCTGTTTCAAGAGCAGCAGTGAGTCTAGCAGCAACAGTAGCAGTAGCAGTAAGCTTGCAGCAGCAGTAGCAGCAGCAGCAAAAAGAAAAAGTAGCTCAAATGATTTCCTGCCTATGTCGTCCGTCAGAGTCATGATGTTTTCCCCGTCGGGCAACAACAACGACAACAACAACAACAACAAGAAGAACAACAAGAACAACAACAACAACAACAACAGCAATAGCAACAGGAACAGCAAGAGCAAGAGCAACAGCAAGAGCAACAGCAAGAGCAACAGCAAGAGCAACAGCAACAGCAAGAGCAACAGCATTTGTGCAGTGGGAGCAACAGCAGTAGCAGTAACAGCAGCAGCAGCAGCCGCAGCAGCAGCAGCCGTAGCAGCAGCAGCCGCAGCAGCAGCCAACAACAACAACAACAACAACAACAAGAACAAAAAACAATGACCCTTTGCCGGGGGACCCTGTTGGGTCCCCCTCCCACCAGTCACGTACGTCGATTCATTGACTCCGGGGTTTTTGTTTTACCGGTGGGGGGTCCTTCCCGGAGTCTCCTCGAGGTACGTGGGGCTCCTTGGGTTGCCCTTCCCGCTCTGATCTGTTCCTTCGAAACAGCAGGATTTCAGAAGACACGTCTTTTTGTGTGGGTTGCAGAAGTTACATTAGGTAGTTTTGGGGCGCAATTTTGATACTTTTCCGCCTTTCACTGCCATGGTGCTGGCCCATCCGCCTTTTGAACAGAAGGGATCAAAGGAGCAGGAGCAGCAGCAGTAGCAGCAGCAGCAGCAGTAGCAGCAGCAGCAGCAGGAAACATTTTGATGCTTTTCCGTCCTTCACTGCCATGGTGTTTTCGTTTGGTGTTTTCCTGCCGGAAGGTGATTTTGTCGAAGGCAAGCCGCTGCAGGCAACAGAATCTCTCGAAAAAGGTTGTTTTTCTAGGATTGCAGACGGGACGTTTGGCAGTTTTTTCGCATGGTTTTGGAACTAGCTCGTCCTGCAGAGCCATGGTGTTTTCCTGCCGGAAGGTGATTTTGTCGAAGCTGTTTGATTGCAAGCAGCCGCAGGCAACCGAATCTCTCGAAGAAGCTGTTCTACTGCCAGCAGTCTCGGAAAACGTTGTTTTTCTAGGATTTCAGACGACACGTTAGGGAGTTTTTTAACGTGGTTTTGGCACTCGCTCGTCCTTCAGAGCTATGGTGTTTTCATGCCGGCAGCTACTTTTTTTCGAAGCTGTTCTACTGCCTGCCGGCAGCTGCTTTTTTTCGAAGCTGTTCTACTGCCAGCAGTCTTGAAAAAGGTTGTTTTTCTAGGATTTCAGACGACACGTTAGGGAGTTTTTTCACATGGTTTTGGCACTCGCTCGTTCTTCAGAGCCATGGTGTTTTCCTGCCGGCAGCTGCTTTTTTTCGAAGTTGTTCTACTGTCAGCAGTACTGCCAGCAGCTGCAGGCAACAGAATGTCGTCAAAAAGGTTTCTTTTCTAGGATTTCAGCTTTTTTCGAAGCTGTTTTACTGCCAGTAGCTGCTTTTTTTCGAAGCTGTTCTACTGCCAGCAGTCTTGAAAAAGGTTGTTTTTCTAGGCTTTCAGACGACACGTTAGGGAGTTTTTTCACGTGGTTTTGGCACTCGCTCGTTCTTCAGAGCCATGGTGTTTTCCTGCCGGCAGCTACTTTTTTTCGAAGCTGTTCTACTGCCTGCCGACAGCTGCTTTTTTTCGAAGCTGTTCTATTGTCAGCAGTCTTGAAAAAGGTTGTTTTTCTAGGATTTCAGACGACACGTTAGGGAGTTTTGTAACGTGATTTTGGCACTCGCTCGTCCTTCGGAGCCATGGTGTTTTCCTGCCGGCAGCTACTTTTTTCGAAGCTGTTCTACTGCCTGCCGGTAGCTGCTTTTTTTCGAAGCTGTTCTACTGCCAGCAGTCTCGAAAAAGGTTGTTTTTCTAGGAGATTTCAGACGACACGTTAGGGAGTTTTGTAACGTGGTTTTCGTACTCGCTCGTCCTTCAGAGCCATGGCGTTTTCCTGCCGGCAGCTGCAGGCAACAGAATCTCTCGAAAAAGGTTGTTTTTCTAGGATTGCAGACGGGACGTTTGGCAGTTTTTTCGCATGGTTTTGGAACTAGCTCGTCCTGCAGAGCCATGGTGTTTTCCTGCCGGAAGGTGATTTTGTCGAAGCTGTTTGATTGCAAGCAGCCGCAGGCAACCGAATCTCTCGAAGAAGCTGTTCTACTGCCAGCAGTCTTGAAAAACGTTGTTTTTCTAGGATTTCAGACGACGCGTTAGGGAGTTTTTTCACGTGGTTTTGGCACTCGCTCGTTCTTCAGAGCTATGGTGTTTTCATGCCGGCAGCTACTTTTTTCGAAGCTGTTCTACTGCCTGCCGGCAGCTGCTTTTTTTTCGAAGCTGTTCTACTGCCAGCAGTCTTGAAAAAGGCTGTTTTTCTAGGATTTCAGACGACACGTTAGGGAGTTTTTTCACGTGGTTTTGGCACTCGCTCGTTCTTCAGAACCATGGTGTTTTCCTGCCGGCAGCTGCTTTTTTTCGACGTTGTTCTACTGTCAGCAGTCCTGCCAGCAGCTGCAGGCAACAGAATCTCGTCAAAAAGGTTTCTTTTCTAGGATTTCAGCTTTTTTCGAAGCTGTTTTCCTGCCAGTAGCTGCTTTTTTTCGAAGCTGTTCTACTGCCAGCAGTCTTGAAAAAGGTTGTTTTTCTAGGATTTCAGACGACACGTTAGGGAGTTTTTTCACGTGGTTTTGGCACTCGCCCCTTCTTCAGAGCCATGGTGTTTTCCTGCCGGCAGCTGCTTTTTTTCGAAGTTGTTCTACTGTCAACAGTACTGCCAGCAGCTGCAGGCAATAGAATCTCGTCAAAAAGGTTTCTTTTCTAGGATTTCAGCTTTTTTCGAAGCTGTTTTACTGCCAGTTGCGGCTGGCAACAGAATCTCTCGATCTCTCGAAAAACGCTGTTTTTCTAGGATTCTAGGATACTTTTTTCGACACTGTTCTACTGCCTCTCGAAAAATGTTATTTTTCTAGGATTTCAGGCGGGACGTTTCCTGCCGGCAGCCGCTTTTTTTCGATTTCGATGGTGTTCTACTGTCAGCATCAGCAGTCTCGAAAAAGGCTGTTTTTCTAGGAGATTTCAGACGACACGTTAGGTACTGCCTGCCGGCAACTGCTTTTTTTCGAAGCTGTTCTACTGCCAGCAGTCGAAGCTGTTCTACTGCCAGCAGTCTCGAAAAAGGTTGTTTTTCTAGGAGATTTCAGACGACACGTTAGGGAGTTTTTTAACGTGGTTTTCGCACTCGCTCGTCCTTCAGAGCCATGGCGTTTTCCTGCCGGCAGCTGCTTTTTTTCGAAGTTGTTCTACTGCTAGCAGTACTGCCAGCAGCTGCAGGCAACAGAATCTCGCCAAAAAGGTGTCTTTTCTAGGATTTCAGCTTTTTTCGAAGCTGTTTTACTGCCAGTTGCGGCTGGCAACAGAATCTCTCGATCTCTCGAAAAACGCTGTTTTTCTCGGACTCTAGGCTACTTTTTTTCGACGCTGTTCTACTGCCTACCGGCAACTGCTTTTTTTCGATTGATTTTCGAAGCTGTTCTACTGCCAGCAGTCTCGAAAAAGGTTGTTTGTCTAGGAGATTTCAGATGACACGTTAGGGAATTTTTTAACGTGGTTTTGGCACTCGCTCGTCCTTCAGAGCCATGGTGTTTTCCTGCCGGCAGCTACTTTTTTTCGAAGCTGTTCTACTGCTTGCCGGTAGCTGCTTTTTTTCGAAGCTGTTCTACTAGCAGTCTCGAAAAAGGTTGTTTCTCTAGGAGATTTCAGACGACACATGAGGGAGTTTTTTAACGTGGTTTTGGCACTCGCCCCTTCTTCAGAGCCATGGTGTTTTCCTGCCGGCAGCTGCTTTTTTTCGAAGTTGTTCTACTGCCAGCAGTACTGCCAGCAGCTGCAGGCAACAGAATCTCGCCAAAAAGGTGTCTTTTCTAGGATTTCAGCTTTTTTCGAAGCTGTTTTACTGCCAGTTGCGGCTGGCAACAGAATCTCTCGATCTCTCGAAAAACGCTGTTTTTCTAGGATACTTTTTTTCGAAGTTGTTCTACTGCCTGCCGGCAACTGCTTTTTTTCGATTTTCGAAGTTGTTCTACTGCCAGCAGTCTCGAAACACGTTGTGTTTCTAGGCTTTCAGACGACACGTTAGGGAATTTTTTAACGTGGTTTTGGCACTCGCTCGTTCTTCAGAGCCATGGTGTTTTCCTGCCGGCAGCTACTTTTTTCGAGGCTGTTCTACTGCCTGCCGCTAGCTGCTTTTTTTCGAAGCTGTTCTACTGCCAGCAGTCTCGAAAAAGGTTGTTTTTCTAGGAGATTTCAGACGACACATGAGGGAGTTTTTTAACGTGATTTTGGTACTCGCTCGTTCTTCAGAGCCATGGTGTTTTCCTGCCGGCAGCTGCTTTTTTTCGAAGTTGTTCTACTGCCAGCAGTACTGCCAGCAGCTGCAGGCAACAGAATCTCGCCAAAAAGGCTATCTTTTCTAGGATTTCAGCTTTTTTCAAAGTTGTTTTTTTACTGCCAGTAGCTGCAGGCAACTGAATCCCTCGATCTCTCGAATTTCTCGTCTCGATCTCGTCTCGAAAAAGACTGTTTTTCTAGGATTTCAGACGTTTTGGCACTCGCTCGTCCTTCAGAGACGACACGTTAGGGAGTTGTGTAACGTGGTATGGTGTTTTTCTGCCGGCAGCTGCTTTTTTTCGAAGTTGTTTTCCTGCCAGTAGCTGCAGGCAATAGAATGGAACTCGCTCGTCCTTCAGAGCCATAGTGTTTTCCTGCCGGCAGCTGCTTTTTTTGAAGCTGTTTTCTTGTCTGCAGTACTGCTAGGAGCTGCAGGCAACAGAATATCGCCAAAAAGGCTGCTTTTCTATAGAATTCAGACGACGCGTTCGGGAGTTGTGTAACGTGGTAACATAGACCCGGGCAAGCCGGCGGCGGAAGTTTCCCAAACATAAATGACCTATAGTTCAAAGACACCCTGTCCCGACCGTGTCCTTCCCTCGACACTCCACATCTCACACTGCACTCTGCACTCTTCGCACTCCAAACTTCAAACTTCACACTCCACACTTCACACTCCACACTTCTCACTTCTCACTGCTTCCTTCACACTCCAAACCTCACACTTCACACATCACACTTCACACTGCACACTTCACACTTCACAGTCCACACTTCACACTTCACACTTCACAGTCCACACTTCACACTTCACAGTCCACACTTCGCACTTCGCACTTCACACTTCACACTCCACATTTCACACTTCTCACTTCTCACTGCTTCCTTCACACTCCAAACTTCACACTTCACACTTCACACTCCACATTTCACACTTCTCACTTCTCACTGCTTCCTTCACACTCCAAACTTCACACTTCACACTTCACACTTCTCACTTCGCACTTCACACTCCACACTTCACACTCCACACTTCACACTTCTCACTTCACACTTCTCACTTCTCACTGCTTCCTTCACACTCCAAACTTCACACTTCTCACTTCGCACTTCACCCTCCACACTTCACTCACACTTCACACTTCACAGTCCACACTTCACACTTCTCACTGCTTCCTTCACACTCCAAACCTCACACTTCACACTTCACACTGCGCTCTTCGCACTCCAAACTGCACAGTCCACACTTCACACTTCTCACTTCACACTTCTCACTTCTCACTGCTTCCTTCACACTCCAAACTTCACACTTCTCACTTCGCACTTCACACTCCGCACTTCACAGTCCACACTTCACACTTCTCACTGCTTCCTTCCCACTCCAAACTTCACACTCCAAACTTCACACTTCACACTTCTCACTTCGCACTTCACACTTCTCACTGCTTCCTTCACACTCCAAACTTCACACTTCTCACTTCGCACTTCACACTCCACACTTCACAGTCCACACTTCACACTTCTCACTTTTCACTGCTGCCTTCACACTCCAAACCTCACACTTCACACTTCACACTCACTCTTCGCACTCCAAACTTAAACTTCACACTCCACACTTCACACTTCTCACTTCCCACTGCTTCCTTCACACTGTACACTTCACACTGCACTCTTCACACTCCACACTTCACACTGCACCCTTTGCACTCCAAACTTCACACTCCACACTTCACAGTCCACACTTCACACTTCTCACTTCTCACTGCTCCCTTCACACTCCAAACTTCACACTTCACACTTCACACTGCACTCTTCACGCCCCACATTTCACACTACACTCTTCACACTCCACAGTTCATCTCATCTGAGCTCTTCTCACCTTATCCCAGCTCATCTCTTCTCATCTCGTCCCTTCTCATAATTTATCTATTAAGCTTTCATTAATCAATTCCCAGCACTACTACTAATCACTGTCGACCCCTTGATGCACCCACTCCAATACGATTTACGAAGTCCAGCTGCAAAAGACAATAGTATTGCGCATGCAGCCGCGGCACCAAGCAACCTTGACGCAGCCATTACAATGCGATCTGCAGAGACTGAGTTGCAAAACACAATAGAACTACGCACAACGGCGTCGGAAATTGTAGCTCCAAAACCGGATCTCGACGCCAGAGCGAAAAAAAAGACGATTTTGCAGCACTTTTTAAAAGAATTTTTAAAAAGAAACTCACTGGCGCCAAAATGGAAAAAATCTGCTGACAAATCAATGTCGCAGCCTTCATGCAGCCACTCCAATACGATTTACGAAGTCCAGCTGCAAAAGACAATAGTATTACGCATGCAGCCGTGGCAAGAAGCAACCTTGACGCAGCCATTACTATGCGATCTGCAGAGACTGAGTTGCAAAACACAATAGAACTACGCGCAACTGGGTCGGAAATTGCGGCTCCAAAACCGGATCCCGACGCCAGAGCGAAAAAAAAGACGATTTTGAAGCACTTTTTAAAAGGATTTTTAAAAAGAAAATCACTGGCGCCAAAATGGAGAAAATCTGCTAACAAATCATTGTCGCAGCCTTCATGCAGCCACTCCAATACGATTTACGAAGTCGAGCTGCAAAAGACAATAGTATTACGAATGCAGCCACAGCACGAAGCAACCTTGACGCAGCCATTACAATGCGATCTGCAGAGACTGAGTTGCAAAACACAATAGAACTACGCGCAACGGCGTCGGAAATTGTAGCTCCAAAACCGGATCTGGACGCCAGAGCGAAAAAATGACGATTTTGAAGCACTTTTTAAAAGAATTTTTAGAAGGAAAATCACTAGCGCCAAAATGGAGAAAATCTGCTGACAAATCACTGTCGCAGCCTTCATGCAGCCACTCCAATACGATTTACGAAGTCCAGCTGCAAAAGACAATACTATTACGCATGCAGCCACAGCATGAAGCAACCTTGACACAGCCATTACAATGCGATCTGCGGAGACTGAGTTGCAAAACACAATAGAACTACGCGCAACGGCGTCGGAAATTGTAGCTCCAAAACCGGATCTCGACGCCAGAGCGAAAAAAAAGACGATTTTGAAGCACTTTTTAAAAGGATTTTTAGAAGGAAAATCACTAGCGCCAAAATGGAGAAAATCTGCTGACAAATCACTGTCGCAGCCTTCATGCAGCCACTCCAATACAATTTACGAAGTCCAGCTGCAAAGACAATAGTATTACCAATGCAGCCACCGCACGAAGCAACCTTGACACAGCCATTTACACTGCGGGAACGATCCTACAGTTGCAAAGCACAATGGAATTCCATCGGCAACTCCTCCACCAGCACCACTTGCAATCCCATTTACAGTGAGGGAACGATCCTAGAGTTGCAAATCACAATGGAATTCCATCAGCAACTCATCCACCAGCACCACTTGCAAACCCATTTACAATGCGGGAACGATCCTACAGTTGCAAATCACAATGGAATTCTGTCGACCACACGTGCACGAAAAACAGTTGAAACCCCATTTACAATGCGGAACCGATCCGACCATGATCCGCCCATGATCCGACCACACACGAGACCGTCTCGCACCCGTCGCACCGCAGAGGTAGATCATCGAGGTTCGGGGACGCACTTTGTATGGAAAAACATAGGGTTTCCTGCATCTGCTATCTCTCAAAAACGCATTTCGTGCGAGACTTCCTTCAAAACTCCATCGGCAACTCATCCACCAGCACCACTTGCAATCCCATTTACAGTGAGGGAACGATCCTAGAGTTGCAAATCACAATGGAATTCCATCGGCAACTCATCCACCAGCACCACTTGCAACCCCATTTACATTGCGGGAACGATCCTACAGTTGCAAATCACAATGGAATTCTGTCGACCACACATGCACGAAAAACAGTTGAAACCCCATTTACAATGCGGGACCGATCCGAGAATGATCCGCCCATGATCCGACCATGATCCGAGCATGATCCGACCACACACGAGACCGTCTCGCACCCGTCGCACCGCAGAGGTAGATCATCGAGGTTCGGGGACGGACTTTGTATGGAAAAACATCGGGTTTCGTGCATCTGCTATCTCTCAAAAACGCATTTCGTGCGAGACTTCCTCCAAAACTCCATCGGCAACTCATCCACCAGCACCACTTGCAATCCCATTTACATTGCGGGAACGATCCTAGAGTTGCAAATCACAATGGAATTCCATCGGCAACTCATCCACCAGCACCACTTGCAACCCCATTTACAATGCGGGAACGATCCTACAGTTGCAAATCACAATGGAATTTTGTCGACCACACGTGCACGAAAAACAGTTGAAACCCCATTTACAATGCGGAACCGATCCGACCATGATCCGCCCATGATCCGCCCATGATCCGACCATGATCCGACCACACACGAGACCGTCTCGCACCCGTCGCACCGCAGAGGTAGATCATAGAGGTTCGGGGACGCACTTTGTATGGAAAAACATAGGGTTTCGTGCATCTGCTATCTCTCAAAAACGCATTTCGTGCGAGACTTCCTTCACAACTCCATTGGCAACTCATCCACCAGCACCACTTGCAATCCCATTTGCATTGCGGGAACAATCAATGCCCTAACTAACTCTTTCTGTGACTAACCCTTTCCCTGACGAACTCTTTCTTTGCTAACTCTTTCTTTGACTACCTCATATATCCTGACTAACTCTTTCTTTGACTAACTCTTTCCCTGACTAACTGTTTCTTTGACTAACTCTTTCTTGACTAACTCTTTCCCTCACTAACTCTTTCTTTGACTACCTCATATATCCTGACTAACTCTTTCTTTGACTAACTCTTTCCCTCACTAACTCTTTCTTTGACTAACTCTTTCCCTGACTAACTGTTTCTTTGCTAACTCTTTCTTTGACTAACTCTTTCCCTCACTAACTCTTTCTTTGACTGACTCTTTCCCTCACTAACTCTTTCTTTGACTAACTCTTTCCCTGACTAACTGTTTCTTTGACTAACTCTTTCCCTGACTAACTCTTTCTTTGACTAACTCTTTCCCTGGCTAACTGTTCTTTGACTAACTCTTTCTTTGACTAACTCTTTCTTTGACTAACTCTTTCCCTGACTAACTATTTCTTTGACTAACTCTTTCCCTGACTAACTGTTTCTTTGACTAACTCTTTCTTTGACTAACTCTTTCCCTGACTAACTGTTTCTTTGACTAACTCTTTCTTTGACTAACTCTTTCTTTGACATTCTAAAAGTCCGTAACACGGAAGTTTCTCCCACTAAACTTCCTTTGATAATGTTTTCCTGCCGGCAGCTGCTTTTTTGAAGCTGTTTTATTGCCTGCAGTACTGCAAGCAGGCAACAGAATCTCGCTAAAAAGGCTGCTTTTCTAGGATTTCAGACGACACGTTAGGGAGTTGTGTAACATGGTATGGTCTTTTTCTGCCGGCAGCTGCTTTTTTTCGAAGCTGTTTTCCTGCCAGTAGCTGCAGGCAATAGAATGGAACTCGCTCGTTCTTCAGAGCCATGGTGTTTTCCTGCCGGCAGCTGCTTTTTTTGAAACTGTTTTATTGCCTGCGGTACTTCAAGCAGCTGCAGACAATAGAATCTCGCCAAAAAGGCTGCTTTTCTAGGCTTTCAGACGACACGTTAGGGAGTTGTGTAACGTGGCACGTTGTTCTCCTGCCGGCAGCTGCTTTTTTCGAAGTTGTTTTACTGCCAGTAGTGGCCGGCAACAGAATCTCGGCAATTTTTTAACGTGGTTTTGGTACTCGCTCGTCTTTTAGAGCTATGGTGTTTTCCTGCCGGCAGTTGCTTTTTTCGAAGCTGTTTTACTGTGAGCAGCTGCAGACAACAGAAACTTGTTTTTCTAGGTCCGCCGACCCCAGCAGACGCAAGGAGGACATTTTCGGCCAACTATTTGGAAGCTTGCCACAACAGCAGCAACACCAGCAGCAGCAGTCAAGCAGCAGCAGCTATCAGCCGCAGCAGGCAAAATTGGATTTTCGACACGAAATGAAGGGGGCAGCCGCAGGCAACAGAATTAAAGTTTTTTGACTGCTAGCAGGAGGAGGTGTAACACCAGCAAATTAGAAGACCCGCGGCAGTAGCAACAACAGCAGCGATAGCTTTTGCCGCGGCAGCAGCAGCAGCAGAAAGCTTTCATGCTGAGTGCTGAAGCAGACAAGAAAGCTGGAATTGATCGTTTGTTGTTACTTTGCACACCATTCCGTTCGGAGGCACACGCGACCATTGGATTGTTTGTGTTTGCTTTGGATTCGTCCAAATTCTTTGGTGCTCTGGACGCAGGTTCCACAAGTAGGACATGTGTGCGAAAAGTGGGTTGTCGGCCGCGTCGGCCGAACAAGTCCATCCTGCACGCGAAATTGTCTCCCACACACGCGTCGGTGGTTGACATTTCCGGAAGCAATTGAAGTAGTAACAGATTTTTGGCAAAAAGGGCATGAGTACACATAGTTCTTTTCTGGTGGTGAATTTTGCTCCCTTTCTTTGGGGCTTGCAACCTCATTTGTACGTTCTTTTTCGCTGGTCATGGTTTGGTGCGTGCGGTTTTTTCTGTGTTCTGCGATCGCTTCCCATGTCTCGCGTAGCACTTGGGTCCGACGCAATTTTTTGCGAAGAGGTTCCAGTCGGCTTATGCTCGAGGCAGCAGCCCGCTTGCGGAGAACGGCTTGCGCAAGGACAGTGTGGCATGCATTGCATGTTTGTGTACCGTCTTTGCCAGAAAGCCGCTTGCCGATAAAATTAGAAAATTGCTGCTGCGGTTTGCGTTGCTGACATGCTGCGCACTTCCAAGAACCCCGCGTCTTCGTTTGGCACTGCAAACACACTCTTCGCTTGGGCTCCCTTGCCATCCACGCTGAGGCGCCGAAGTGTTCTTTCGTTTGTTTGCTTTGGCAAACAAAACATTGTTTTTTGGTATCACATGACATACAGACGCGATACATGCTCCAGCGGGGGTTTTGGTGCTTCCGCATAAAGTGGCAGGCAGCGTGCCACAGGCCGCACTGGGTGCATCGATATGGTGTGCCGGCCTCGCGCTTCCGCGCAGTGCATTCTTTGCAGACTCGATAGGTCTCTTGTTTCCACTGTGCTTTAGTGAAGGCGTCTTTACGTTTCATCTCCCCACACTCTTGGCATGGCCTTTCATCTAAGTACTTCTTGCGCAACGCGTCCCAGTCCACCGGCTCCTGCTTCCACACGTCAAGAAGAAGTTGCCGTCCGAGCGGAAGGCCCTCTTGAAAAGGGGCCAGCGGGAACGGTCGGTAGATCAAGATCTTCTGCCGTGTGCGGCAGCGCGTCATCCCAATGTATGCCGCTATTGGGTCTGCACCGATCATGTCCACGATCACGCCCGGCTCTATTGTGCTGCCTTGCGCGCCGTAGAACGTGTCAGCGAGGTCGGGCGCGATGGGAAATTGATAACGCGTGACTTTCAATTGTGGGTTAGCGCGGCCCGCGTCCAAAAACCACAGTCCGCTTTGCACGCTGACTGGAAAGACGTTCTCTTGATCGATTCCTGGGATAGTCCACCGTGTGCGTGTTTCAAAACGCACAAAGATATATTCGGGAAGTTTGTTCCAAATGATTGCTCCGTCTGCCGACGCCGTTTCTGTTTCGATGCGAGACCACCCGCAGACTGTTCCATGGCATCCTTTCAAAATCTTGAATTCTTTTCGGTAGATGTTCTCGCGCTTGCACCGGCATACCTATGCACAGCGGAAGGACGCCGTACCGGTTGCCGCAGTCGGCGTCACTGCGCTGCAGCCACGTGAGCTTGTCGTGGGCGATGTCGGGCTTCTCGTGCAACGCTCGTGCTGAGACTTTGTCCGTAGCCACTGCATAGTAGATGACCTGCCCACGCTGTCGCGCCCATTGTTCCGCGCGAAGTTTGTTTACGTGGCACTTCACCACCTTCGTATGGAAAACTCCTCGGGCCAAGCTGAAACCCTCGGCAAACCGAGGATCGTCTGGAGCCACCGCAACCAAACGCTTACTTTCTCGTTCGGTGCGGCAGCCTGCACATTCGTATTTGAGAATTGCTGCTGGCGTGGAACCGTTCTTGTACAAGCGATGGCATATATTTTCTTCACAAGTAGGCTGTTGCGTTCGTGCGCACCAGCTTCCCGGAACTCTTGTGGGGCGGCCATGTAGGAATGCATGGTTGTCTTCGGATAGGCGTCCGACGCGAAGTTCGGCTTGCAGCTCCTGCAGCCAGACATCTTGCGTTCGTTCGCACCGTGTTAGTTCTGTAACCCCCTGTAGGCCACCTTGCGCTCTAGAAGTCCATACGATTTGCTGGCCTTGCAAGCTTAGTGGCAACTTCTTAGATGGAACGCCTGTCACAAGGTGCCATGGAATCTGACCGAGAAACGTTCCACGTGGTGGAGGTAGCTGCCACAGGTCGCCCGAGAGAATGACGTTGAGGCCCCCGAAAGGTGCAACGGAGGTAGGGGTATGTTTGCTATATTTTGTGGCAGATATATCTAAGACAAGTTGGCGACAGCGGGCTTCGAGCCGCGCTAACATCTCAGCACTCACCATGCTGATTTCGTCGAGAAGAAGCCAGCGCCACTGCACGGCTTGCCGTGCCAAGTCCAGAATCCGTTGCCCAGCCACGTTGTGATCGTTGCCGTGCCACGACAGCCCGAGAGCTTTGTGGATTGTCTCACCATCCAGGGGTTCAGCATTCACAGCTTGGAATGCAACGACTTGAAATTCTTTGCCTGGCGTCCAGCCAAGACATTTTTCGAACAAGTCCCGCCGCAATATGTTCAGCACGTACGATTTGCCCGTGCCCGGCCCGCCGTGCAATGCCCAGCGAAGAGCCTCCGTGTTTGTTTCGGCTGCCCCGCCGCGATCTTGCCCCGTGGCTGCTTCGTGCTTGACCCGGGCACAAACGGTTTCAATGAAGGATAGCTGCTCTGGGTTGCATTGCTTTGTCTGACGTAACTCTTGGCAAAATTGGTCGACTTTCTCTCTTGTCTCTCGTGCTTCGATTTCACACACGCTCGGCCGCGAGTCCTGGGTCATTTTTACGTTCGCATTGCTGCGTTTGCCCTCTAAAGCCTTCAACCCTCTTCGAATCGCTTTCGGATCGTGCGCTGCAAACGGATTACTTGTGGTGTCATTCGCTGCGCAGCGGGACTTGTGCTGCCACGTCGTTACCGCTCGTGCCGCAGCTTCTTCGTAACTTGCAAGAAGTCTGGTGTCGGCATCTTTTGGCAGGTCCGTGGTGCGCGACGCTCGTTGTCGTCCCGTTCTTCGAAAAGATGTTTGTAGTGCGGTGGGAAGTGTTGTCGGAGTGACCAGCAATGGCTCATCAACGCCACTGTCATCACTATTTGCGTCTTCTGCGCCGCTCGGGCGCACGCGATACACGGACGGAAAGAAAGTTACCGACGTATTGTTTCTTCGCATGGGAGATGCGTCAACCACATGCGCAATGCATCAACCCAAGTTTCTTCAGCCGCTTTCAAACGACCAACAAATGGGACGTTTCCTGACGCCAGAGGTGCTTGCAATGTCCATGCTCGAAAATAGGTTATCGTCAATCTTGCGTTGGCCTCTCGTTGGCCTTCTTTCTGCAGAGGCACGGGAGAATTCTCGAAGTGCGGGCAACATGGGCGAAGACGCCGTTGCAGATAGCAACGATGTCGTAGCTGTTTAGTTGCGGTCGTCTCTTGTAAACCAATGCGATTCGGTGTCCACGGCACTGTTAGTTGGTAATCGCGTTCCGGTTGCAGTTGTATTTTCTTATCTGGGTCCGTTTGTTGCTGCATTTTTTGAATACCAGCTGGTGTCAATGTGACATCCCAGCTCGACTTCTTTTCGTGATTCCATTCACGTTGTGTCGTTGGCACACGGGCAAGCGTGACGGCCCATTCCGTAACAAATTCGTACGGCGACAACCACCACACTTCGGATGCAGCAGGTCGGTGACCGTAAACTTGCACGATGTCGACAGCACCTAGATGTCGGACGCCAGAAGCCTGTCGCCGCGTCCACTTTGTCGTGGTGCGCTTGGTTGCCGATGTACTAGCCGCTTCATGGTGATACGCAGCGACGAACTCGGCAAATGCAGCTCCAGGGAAACTTTCGAACGTTGTTGTGGCAATGCGCTCAGCTGCAACTACTGCATGTTCGCGGTGATGCGCGCGCAAGTTGCAGCATTCTACCTGCCCGCGCACAACACCCTTCAGATATGCATCACTCAGAAATCGATTTGCATGTCGCTTGCCCACATGGTCCAAAGTTTTCTCGCCGTGTTGAGCATGTAACTGTTCGTGTCCTTTCTGAAATTCCTTGATTTCTCCGTGTCCCATGGGCTGACTCTTGGAGCAATAATCGGCACAATATCCCGTCTGTGCGTCTTGTGCCCTTTGCGCCGCAAGAGACATCTCGTGGCGTTCTTGCGTCGTAAGGGTGTCCCCACAGGTTCGACAGGTATAAGGTAGTCGATATGGGACTTGGACATCACAATTCGCGCCGCGCAGCCCGGCTAACATTGCTGGCGCACAACCATTCAACCACTCATGCCCGCAAGGCCCATGCAAAGCCCCTAGGCGGTTCTTCCGTCCGCGAACGGGCATACCGTACAACTGTAATTTGCAGGGGCATAACACAGTTGCTTCGGAGCAGAGCCATTGCGTGCGCGGAAAATCGCTCTTGCATGCTCCGGGCCGATGGCTTTTTTGGCACCCTGCTAGTGGAACGCGTGCTTGCGTCACTTCATTGTATGGATGGTAGTGGTGCTGCTTTAGGAGCTGCAATTGGACAACGTCGTTTTCTAAGTACTGTTTTTGCCATTCGGTTGCCTCTGCTTCTAGGTCGTCTGCTGCCGCAGCACGACGCAAGAGATAGTCGGGCAAGGCAATCATAGTAGCATCATGCTCATGCGACGGCCACGACGCTTCGGCAGCCGCAATTCGGGTCTCCATACCAGCGGACGACTGACCCGCGTAGCTTGCATGGCACACGTGGGCGTTATATGCTTCGTATTCGCGACGCAAAGCGTCCAGGCGTGGACCTGACAATTGAAAAATGTCTGCCAACGAGGTATGCTGGTGCAGGCATTGAACGAAGACTTGCATGTGACCATGATGACCGCCTGTGCTTTTTTGTGCTTCTAAGGAAATGTAGACTGCATCTACGCGCCCAAAAATTCCGCCGCTTGTCTCTGCATTGCTTCCGCGTAGGTCTTGACACGGTTCTAATCCAGCGAAGCGGTTGCAATCAGGACAAAAAGGACAAATACGTACACCAAACAGGTGCTTCAACATTAAATGTGTGAGTGCGCGAAAACCATCCACTGCAGCTAGAGGATCCCTTGCCAGAACTTCCCGACGCTCTGCCCAAGACATCGGTAACGTGAATTCATATTCAAATGGCTCTGGTGTCGCAGTACTTACCGTGCCGAGGTCAGGGAAAAACATGTCGCCAGCTGGGAAATCTTGCGCGACAGATGCTGCGCGCACGGGATCAGATGCTTGAACGCGTGTCATGCGAACAAAGAGCAGCTGATGTGCTTCATCTGGTGTATAGGTGACAAACAATGGTACCCCATACCGAATTCGCATTGCCTGGATTTCGAACCGCATTCTTTTTCGCGCTTCCTGTGTCCCTGGTAACCCTTGCGCTGTGTGTCGCATGTTCGTGAGCAATTTCCGCGCCATCGGCTTCAGGCCTTGCACATATTTGAGTTTGGAAACATCTCCTTTGACTGGGCGCGGTTGACCTGTAACATCTATATAAGATCCCTTTAGGGCTAGCAACAGCTGTTGTGCCGCTTGCTCCACATGTTTTCCAGTTGGCCGCACCCATTCTTGTGTCTCTTCATCGTAAAAGCTACGCGAGTATGCATCGGTTGTTCGGGACAAGTTCAGAGCTGATCGAAACAGCAGGTTCCACGACGTAAAGCCAAAAACCCAATCACGACTGACTTGCGCCTCGATGCGTCGTGCCATAACTTTGACCCATGTATTTAGCTCGACGTGCGGATCGTCCGGATGACGTCGTAGCCGTTTCCGTTGGCTCCACTTAGGCACATCAGGCAAACCAATGCCATAGGGGAAGACAAAGGGAAAAGCCAAAGCAAAGTAAAGCGGCTGAAACTGATCCAAAAGTTTCGTGCCTGTATACAGTGTCACTTCTGGAAGAGGCTGTGCGGGCGCTGGCAGACTGCGGGTCACGATTTCTTCAAGTGCAGACACGTGTTGCGCATTTAAGTCGTGACATCCAGCAGTTGTCTTCTCTAGAACGACAGCGTTCGGTTTCAGCAAACGTCCGAACTCAGACCTCACTTGTTCTTCTGACATTTGGTCATTGAAGGGCGTAGCTGCTTTTTGCCGCAAAACCTGATTCAGACTCCCATCATTATCCAATAAGGCAATGATTTCGGCGGGAACGTCATTGTCTGGTAACATTTCCGCACGTGCTTCCACGAGCCCCATATCTGTTCCTTTATATGCCGGGTGGCTCCGCGCGACCATTGTTGCGATTAATTGCACAACGACGCGACGACGCACAACGGCTTGATGAATAATGTGTTGACGCATAGCTGCCTTGTCTTTCTTGTCTCCTATTTTTATTATAACGGCGATTTTGTCACTCAATGCTTTGCCTACGTGCGGTAGGCAACCGGCAGGCGTATTCGATGCAAGTTTTTCATCTAAACGTTGGAATTCGGACAACAAGTCTTCCCATGGCAACGGAAACGTCGTTGCATTGCCTTTGGCACAGAGGCGATGCCGATTCATAAATGCATCCTGAGCCAAACTCCGGTCCTGCAGGTAACGCCATTCAATGCTAAAACATGTCAAGGCAGTCATGCACGGGCTTGCACACAACAGTTCTAAGACCGTGCGCTCTTCTACATAGATTTCCCGCGGTGGATGTCCGAGGATCATATCGTTGCTTAAGGCTTCCGGTGGTTTGCTCCTGTGCCGATACACATAGTTCGTACAAGACGAACAAATTGGTACTTCGCATTCGGTGCACACAGACTCCAGTGAACAACGCTTATAACAAGTTTTGTCTTCGGGACATGCAACCACACTAATCGTGTAGGAAGGGCACGACATGTTGCATGTCCACTGCTTCAGTTCTGTTTCTAAGTTCATCTGTGTGTCGGCCGGGAGAGTAGAAACATAACGGGCATGGTACGTGTGGAACCCTAGCATTTTTTCAAGATCCTCTGCACTTTGCCCAAAAAATTGCCCTGTGGCTGCGTCAAAGGCTCGCTGCCACCTAATTTCTTGGTTAGGAAAATCGTGCACGAAAGGGTACCTACGCGCACAAATAAAACATATTGCAGCGCCGACTTGTTTGCCACACAAGTTCAGCCGCAGTCTGCGTAAACATCTTCGGTCAACAGAGCAATTGGCAATAGGTGCCAGTTGTTGACAGCGCCATGTTAGGACCTCGTGATACGCCTGCAGGGTTGCTTTCGGTTCAGGGACGTGTGGTCGCCAGTGCGCAGACACGCTCTGTAAAGCGTCTCCATGCTGGTTGGTAATGTGTTCTGCCAGCTCCTGTTGCGTTGTACACTCGTACCTGCAAGCTCGAAAAGCACAATGCAAATCAGGCAAGTCATATGCTTTCAGCGGATCGACTGCTCTCCACAGGCGTTCCGGCAAGGTGGGCTTGTCGGACAGCAGAATAGCTGCGTCCTGTCTTGCTGCATCATACACAGCACGTGGATCTTGGTTCCCTTGAGAAGGCCGCCATAACCGCAAAAGATAGATATCGCCATCATCGCCCGCGGTTGGCTTCACTGGTATTCCTTCTGCGGGCACGTCTCCGGACTTCCTGTCTTCCATGCCGGAGCCTGGTGCCGTTTTCTGGCGTATCCGGCGCAGAGGCACCGCGACATCTGGCTTTCTATCTGTGTTGAAGCTACTTCTTCGCTGCCGCCGCTGTCCCTTTCCTTGGCTTGCTTGTTGGGTTTTGTTGGCGTCGATTGCTGTTCTTAATTTTCTTTTGCCACTTTGCTTTGGGTTTCCATCATTCTTTCTGGACCTGCTCGTACCTCCTTCATCCTTTGATTGTCCGTAGGATTCTTTGCTATCGTCCTCGCTACCTGCAGCATTTGCTTCCATGGGCACCGTCGGCGGCAGGCGCTTGCCTTCGTGGTTTGTGGCAGCCGGGGTCGAAGTTCCTGCCAGTGTTTGTCCTGCACCTTGCGTGCAGCAGTTCCAAAAACTACGGAATTGGTCTGCTAAGCGGCGGGCGTGATGCATCCCACCATCTGCAAATCCTAATCCTGCTTGCAACAATGTATGAAGACAGATGCCTTCGGCATCCCTATCTGACCAAGCTTCTTGCAAGCAATGAACGTCTGTTTTACTGATTTGCACCTTGGCGCCCCGGCTGTCACAAAAGCGCTGCAAAATGTCGTGCATTTGTTCCATATTGCCGCCGAGCTCGCTACTGCCTGCATCTGCCATTCCAAATACATCTGGCGTCTCTTGGCTGGAACAGCTGCTTACACGCATCAATGCTGGCTCCTGCTGCGATACTGCTGCGGGCGCATCCGGCAATAACGCGGCATACTGACCATTTTCAAAATTACACCGCATAGACCCAGATAGAAAAGGTTGGAACTGATGGTTCCCAACGTGGGAACCAAAGGGTACCATGGCAAGGAACTGCCGGTTCCCAGACCTTCCCAACCTGGGAACCAGAGGTTACCATTGCAAGGAATTGCCGGTTCCCAGAAGTTAGAATTTATGCTTTCGAAGCTAAGCGGCTATCATTGTAAGGAACTGCGGGTTCCCAAAGCTTGAAACTCATGGTTCCAAGCCTGAAAAGTAACATTACCAGTGGAAGGATCTGTTGATTGCAAAAAGTTAGAACTCATGGTTCTTAATGTTGTTTTGTTTTGTTTACTGAGCCGGTAACAGAACCTTTTGTTTTGCTGAATGGACCGGTAGCGGAATGTTTGCGTTTGGCTGTTGTGCCGGCATAAAAATGTTTTTGCACGAAAAAGGTGCATGTTCAAATGATATGAAAACAGTTTCTTTACAACTTTATGGTTTTGCTTAATGGACCGGTA
>CAMXCT020002142.1:95000-113325 GCA_947184155.2 Cladocopium goreaui | reverse complement strand
CAACATGAAGTGGCTGTTGGAAGTGATGCAGGTGATGCTGAGGAAATGTCGTGCTATGCCGATGAGTATGCCGAGTTTGAGGACGACGGATACGATCCCAGCATCGCACCTGATGATATCCATGAAGATCATCAAATTGAAGTTGAAGAAATTCCTGAAGATGGAGGAGGTGAAGATAACGATGATGTCATTGATGTTGATGAGGAAGATGGAGGAGTCCGATTGAGTAAGAGGGGAACTTTGAAGAATGAGGCAAGATCGAAGGTTCATCTTCTAACTCATCGCTACAAGAACCCATACTGTGAGTCTTGCGTGCGTGCCAAGATGAAGCACAGGAAAACGTTCAGAGGTGCTTTTCAGCGTAAGCTCACAAAGTTTGGGGACCTGATCACATTCGACTATGTTGACAATCGTCGTATTGCTGAACAGGACTATGGCGACGACAAAACCATCTTTGTCATCAGGGACAGATATACGGGAATGCTTCAGTCTTACCCTTCTGCCAGAAAGGACACTGACGCAGTCATACAGGCGGTCAAACAGTTCATGGGCCGTCGTAAGATTCGAGAAGCGTACTCCGATGATGCCCCACAGTTCGACAAGGCAATGAAGATCCTAAAGATCCCAATGGACACTTCCTTGGCCGGAAAGACCAAGCACAACTCACTTGCAGAAAGAACTAACCAATTCGTGCTCGTGGCAACAACAACTTGTCTACTTGAAGCAAGGATTCCACCATGCTTTTGGATGTATGCCATCAGATGCGTGAGCCATTTGCTCAACATCGAGCCCAACGACGATGAGGTGAGTTCTTGGTGCAAACTTCATGGAGAAGAATTCAAAGGAAAGATGATACCCTTCGGTGCCCTCGTGTACTTCAAACCCAGTGGTTCACGTGAACGAGAACAACAACACAAGTTTGACCCTATGGGAATTCCCGGAGTGTTCGCCGGATACTCCATTGGTCCCGGGCTCCATTGGTCAAGGAAGTACAGGGTATGGGCACTATGTGATTGGAGTAAGCAGAACTTGGCCTATGATGCAGAGAAGCCCATCGCCAAGCTGAGGACTCCGCACTATACCGAAAGGGTCGAACTAAAGGAACCCCTTGAATTCCCATGTAAGTTAGAGTATGAAAGGATTAATGTTTCCATTGAGGGATTAAAAGTGAAAGATCGTCTTGAAGGAAACCCAGAAATCCTACCGCCACCTCCACCGGATGATGATGATGATGGTGGAGATGATGACGATGGTCATAGTGGTGGTGGTGTACCTTCGTCGAAGGTCCCACGGGAACCGACTGAGGGAGAGTTGGAAGCTGAAAGGCACTTTGATGCAATATCGGAAAGATTGGGACCACCAGGTATCGATAAGCCAGCACATCCAGATCTTCATGTTCCAGAAGGAGGACCAGAACATTACTCCGTTGGAAAGGCTGGGGATGGGGT
The DNA here is from genome assembly GCA_947184155.2 of Cladocopium goreaui. Lineage (NCBI taxonomy): Eukaryota > Dinophyceae > Suessiales > Symbiodiniaceae > Cladocopium > Cladocopium goreaui. The sequence continues at coordinate 111,877 of CAMXCT020002142.1, read as the reverse complement.
CGTATACCTGAATGACGATGGTGAATGGGTGAAACTCAATGCTCGCGGTCATCCATATCGTATTGATGAACGTGGTTTTCGCAGAATATCAACTACTCCAAGGCCTTCAAAGTATACCCCTGACGAGTGGAGAAAGATGTCACCGACTGTCAGAAAAGGGATCGCCAAGGCCGAAGAGAAGAAGATCGAAGCTGAAAAGGAGAAGAGGAAAAGTGATGCGAAAATCAAGGAAAGTGAAGAGCGAGCAAAGAGAAAAGAAGAAAAGAAGAAAGAGAAAGAAGCAAAGAAAGCCAAATCCTCCAAGAAAGACGACAAAGACGATCACGTTTCCGGAGTGGCCATGTCCCAAGAATACGTCCGAAGAGGCAAAGTTTTTCAATATGGAAAAGGGTCCGTTTCTCCCGTCGGGAGAGGGGTCTCTGCCTCTGCTCCATGTTATTCAGACCTATCAGACACTGACGTACCTGATGATGATGACTTCTTGATGGAGCGGGACGAATGGTCTGAGATCGAGAAGGGCAAGGGACCGAAAGCCACTTGGAACAACGACAAAGTGTATGACTTCAACCAGGGGAAAGTGGTGGCTGCTGCGACATTGCACAACACCAATGAAGTACCCCAAGACGCTCGTGGCCTCAGTGATGTTTTCCTTCCATTTCCATGCATGCCGTGCATTAATCATTGTGATGATCATCGAGAAAAGATAGCTTCAAATGGCGATGGAATCAATATCAATAAGATGTTCAACACTGCAGTTGCAAGACCTGTTGGTCGAAAGGAAATGATGGAAAACGATGATGCACGTAAAGCTATGAGGAAGGAATGGTTAGGTCAACATGCTGCTGGAGTCTACGATTTCAGTGTCATTAGAGAATATGATGACGTTGTTCGTGAAGCAAAGGCAAACAAGACAGAGGTTCACATGGCCAGAGTACATGGTATCTGTGTTGAGAAAAACTATCAGTTGCCTGCAGGAAGTCCTAGTAGAAAATTCAAAGGCCGAGGTGTCTTGCTTGGTAATCAGGTGAAGAACCAATTCTGGGAGGCTGCTTTCTTCCAGGACTTGGGCAATTCTCCAGCTACTTTTGAGGCATCGAGATGGGCTGATTTCTATGGGTGTCTTCCTGGTCATAATGTAAAACTTGCCGACGCTATTCAGGCGTACATTCAAGCAAAACTAACCGGACCACCATGTTGGGTTGAGCTACCCGAAGATGCTTGGCCAGACGATGTCGATATTCGAAAGTTCCGTAGGCCAGTTGTAAGATTGGTTAAAGCTTTATATGGTCACCCCGATTCGGGAACAATGTGGGAACAACATTGTGATCAGAAAGTTCGAGAACTCGACTTCGTTCCTGTTGGAGAAGAATGGCCATCAATATATTTTCACAAGAAACTGAAGTTACTTCTCGTCATCTATGTAGACGACTTAAAGCTGGCAGGACCGGAAGAGAACCTGACTAAGGGTTGGGAGATGCTCCGATCAAAACTCAACATCGAGCCCGAGACTGACTTAGGACTCTATCTTGGTTGTATTTTGAGAAAGGGATCTACCAAACTTCATGATGGAACCCCGGTGTCAACCATGACCTATGATATGGAAGGTTTGTTGAAAATGTCGATTGAGAAGTACTTGGACATTGTTGGAAAAGATACGAAGCTGAAACACGTATCCACTCCAAGTCTACCTGAAGAAACAAAGAAACACAAGTCTAGAGCACCATGTCCCGGGAACCCCAAGAACAAGAAGGTATGTCCATGGTGTACTCATGAATTTGATCCGGACGCTCCATTGTTTTATGAACAAGGAACCCAAGGGGAAGACGTCTCACCTGGGGAGTCTGAGAGAGGTGCATTAGCGCCACACGCTGCTAGCGTGTTGATGAAGCTGCTGTACGCGGCGAGGATTGCTCGTTTTGATCTGCTTCGTTCCATTAATTCCCTGGCCAGGAATGTAACAAAGTGGACCATTGATGACGATGCAAAGTTGTATCACTTAATGTGCTACGTGAATTCCAGCCTATCTAAAAGAATGACCGGATGGGTTGGGGACAACTTCAATGAATTGACATTGTCTTTATTCGCTGATGCTGATTTTGCAGGGTGTGCCCAGTCTTTGAGATCAACTTCAGGGTCTCATATGCATATCCAGGGTAACCACACACGGTTTCCTTTGTCCGGGGGCAGCAAACGGCAAGGATGCGTAAGCCATTCGACGCCTGAGGCCGAAATCGTGGCAGCCGATGTCACCCTCCGTACTATGGGTTTGCCCGCAATGAGCATCTGGGAAACGCTGACGGGAAAGTCGCCCAAATTATTGTTCCATGATGACAATCAGGGCATGATCGGTGTAGTCAGGTCGGGTCGTAACCCCACTATGCGGCATCTTGAGAGGACCCATGGCATAGCCATTACTTCCCTCCATGAACATTTTACTCGGGAGAACTACGTACTCATGTATGAGGTGACCTCGAAAATGGCCGCTGACATTCACACCAAAGGTTTCAAGAATCCGTTGGCATGGAAAAGAGCATGTATGCTCATCAACCTGTTGGACCCTGGTGACATCGGTACGAAAGATCTGCTCGATATGGTCTCACCCACCACGGATGTTGATACCACTGTCCGACAAGTATTTCAAACCAAAACTCAAGATGTTCCAAATTTTCCGTATACCGAAATACCCATTCTACCACCTGAGGTGTATCAGAAGGGTCTTTCTGGTAAAGAACAAGTACAACAACTACCTGGTATGGATCCCATATTGGTTGTTAAGACGCCAACTTTCTTTAGAAAGCGACCACCTGGTGTATCATTGCCTCATGATTGTTTGAGAAGTACCTGGATACTTTCTCATGGCAAATGGATCAAGGTTGAGGATCGAGTTCCACCCGTTCAACAACAAGAACGTTTTGATCAATGGGTAGAACGAGCTTGTTTCCAATACCATCCGTGTCAATTTAGTATATCGCCGTCGGTGATTACTAGGCAATCAGCTGGTGTTGTCTCACCGGGACACCTGGCGTCAACAGCACGACAAGGGCTCCATGCTGCTGCGGTGCCGACTCGTCAGACTCCAGTCCTGAAGTATCCTCAGTTAACTGTGGGGGTAGGTCAACTATTTTGTCATCAATCCCATGGAAATGAACCCACAACCATTCATGCAGCCCCGTGTGGTACTGCTCGGGTGATCAACACGCTCCTTCGAGTTGTTCATGGGGGGAGTTCTGGATGGGGTAGTCTTCCAATGGGATTTCCTCCGTCGGGGGACCCCGATGATGATCCATATCCCACAGAAAACAAAGATCCCAATCGACGACGAATTGTATTTGCCGGTGGTGACGTGATTGCTGGCAGGGTATCAAAAGACAAAGCCTATAACCCCTCAACGTCGTCAAGAAAGGGAAAGAAAATATCCAAAAATGAATGTGATCAAGATGAATGGATATGGAAGGATGAAACAACATTGACGAGAGTGCACAAAGTACCAAGAAGAAAGATGTTTACCCCCAAAGAGGCTGACTTTCTGCCATGTAAGCTGAGACGGTTTAGAGATGAACGGGAAACCAACCAAGTGTTTCAGTCAAGTGGGAGATTGATCCACGACTCATGGAGATTGGCGGGGAATAACATCGAGAAGACCAATAAAAGAAATGAATTTTGGACAGGGACCACTACCTTCAAGATCATATCCAATGCAGACATCAAAGATGTGATGGACAGCGGGTCTGACGTGGAGGACAGGGCATCGTGCCAGGACACTGTGGTCACCTGTATCCTTGATGGGAACATGAAAATCATTCCATTGGATGACATGTTTATAGCCCATCATTACAAGTTGAAGCATGAGACCAGAAAACAAAATGATTGGGATATTCAGATGACACTACATCGAAAGAATGGAAAGATTCTGACATATCACTTCAAGCAATCCTATGCTGATTTTCTCGGGAAGATACTCAATGACGTTATCATATCCCTCAACATCTATGAGATGAAAGATGATGTCCCATGCTTGCTCCTCATGTGTGCCGAAACGCAAAGTATCATCACCAAGATTCACAAACAGAGTCGGTTTAAGATGATGCATGTGGTCACGATTACCGAAGATGACAACCTTATGTCCAACTACGGGAGGGCGAAATGGAGACGTTGCATCAGGGGTCCTAGTGACTGCGTGTTCTTTGCGGGACCTTGCACCGGTGGTTCACCGTGGAATCGGTTAAACAAAAATGTGAGTGAGGTCACAGCACACAACATCAGAATGAAAGCACTTCTATATTGGGAGCTATGGGAAGAGTTCACATTGTGTCTGCAGCGTGTACATGTTTTGCATGCCATGGCATTGTTGGAACTACCTCGGGGATGCGACTATTGGAATGACGAGAGAATGAAGTTTCTGATCAGTGGGACCCAATCAACTGTGCATGACTTTGATGGATGCATGTATGGTTTGAAATCACAATTCAAAGATGTTGGGACCGCAATCAAGAAACCGTGGAGGATCGTATCGTGGGGGGTTGAGTTCTTTGACTTGCATGCAAAATGTGATGGCTCACACACCCACGGTCAATGTGCGGGTAGAGAAACACGTGCAACACAATTATATACCGAGAAGATTGTCAGATGTATCCTTCGAGGTGTCACCAATCAAATGTTGATCAACAACGCTTATGGAAGGAGATATCGACCAAAAGTACCAGATGAGATGAATCACCATGAATCGAAGTCATGTGCTTGCATCGTTGTGAATGACCTAGAACTCAAAGTTAATGAGAAGACCATCAATGAACAACTATTCATTAACTTCATCACCCAACGAGGCGGTGTGAAGGTGAAGCTGAGGTTGTATCCACGTCGTGGATCACTATTGGCGGATCCGGATCCCGTTAGAGGTGGATTGAAGGTGAAGTCGGGCTGCTACCTGCGTCGTTGGTGCGCCTTGACGGATCCGGATTCCGCGTGCCTCATCTCGGTCTTCGCAATGGCTGGAACTGACCTTGTGATCCCTTCAGCGGCCAAAGGCATCAGCTTACTGAAGTCAACTCTGTCCCTCATCCAGGAGAAGAAACAAGAGCACAACCTTCCTGCTCCATTCTCAACCTATGAGGAGGCAAACTTCAGGGGTTACAAGGATAAGGACCTCGACGAATGGTTGGATCGAGTGAAGATTTCTCCTCCTGTCGTTGTGGCCTTAGCTTTTGTCATGGATAGAAGTGGCAGAGCATTCGTAACTCATGCAATCAGGTTGCTCATGAAAATGTTGTCAAAAGTGACCAACGAGAATGAGTTGAAGATGTCTGCCACCAGCTTCATCGACAAAGGGGCCCGATTATCAAAGTTGGTAGAAGGGGCCGCCAGAAATCCAGAAGAGAAAAGCATCATGATGATGTTGTGCACCTTCGAGTGTGCAATTAGAATAGATGAACTATGGGATACCCTCAAAGACCACTACACCGGGCAGAACAGTATGATCAACAAGGAAATCACGGTCAAGGACTTGCGCGACAAGATCGCAAATACGAGCCCAACAAACCTAGGATCCTTGAACCAGACGTACCCTCCGTATGGAAGTTCTTGCTACCAAATCCGAAAGAGGACGAACTTCGAGGAGATTGCCCGTCGAAAGTGGGAAAAGTGGTCATTTGAAGTGATGCAGAGAGAAGCACCTGAACCAAGTGAAGTTGAAGAACGCATCAAGTATCTGGTCAACATCATGTACGAGGAGAGCTACAGCCTCGGCTACGCACTCCGACGTCACAATGCCAGAGCGACCAGCAGCCAGGGTAAGACCATCATCGTCCAGAATGTCCTGGAAGACTGGATGTCGATGAGTTATGATCTCAGCTTGGAGCGGACGGCAGCTGTTGTCCATCTACAAACCATTCTCATGATCTCCAAGATGCTACATGAGTGGATGACACGATTGGAAAACTTCAAATCAATGTCATACCTGAGCGGGATCATCAAGACTGATCTGGTCAGAATGAAACAGGCCATTGACCTCCGCGACGACCTATGGGAGTTGGGGGGCTACAACATTGAGAGGGCCGACCAGGGCATGTTCGAGGAGGTGGAGAAACGGAACAGGACATTTTCCTGTATTCGCGACTATGTGACGACCACTGCCACCACCCAGATGGGCCAAGGAGCCACAGAGGTCTCCCACATCGATGGCTGGGACATCCCGCTGATGCCGAGAGACGGCAGAAACCCTCCAAGTCAACCGGATCATCCAGGTTGGGATCCTTCACCTATCAGAATGATGAATGACAAGCAACAGAGGGAAGCCGATGCACAGCGGGCACAACAGCAACAGCAACAGACTGGGCCTAGTAGTTCCACCGCCGGTGGACACGATGGTTACAGCTCTGCAGCTGGGAGCACACCACCACCAAAGGCTCCACCATCGAAGGCAAGGCCATCTACACCTCCTGCGAGAAAGGACAGGGTAATTCCTCGGGTACCAAATGGATATCTTTTCAGAACATCCTCAATGCCCGATCAAAGGAATTCCGAGTTCATCACTTCAGCATGGATGGACGAGCGGGATCACTTTCTTCTATCAATCGTCCAAGGACCCGCAGCCCAAGCTGCCAGCACATCAGGATCAGCACCTTGGGCACAATATTTGAGGAGAGTGACAGCATATGCCTGCATGGTCTTCGGAGTTTGCAATCCGGGGGTCGTAACTGAGGACACTGCATCCACTATATCCGAGAAGGACTGGCTGAGGTGCTACAGCCACATCGTCCGCAAGTACATGCTGACGCGGACTGGATGCTATTTGTCAACAGCAGGAATGCTCATGATGCTAGGGCATCACGACGTGAACGTCGCCAACCAGTCCGACTTGGGCCGCATCAAGAAGATGATCACCAACCCGCTTGCTTGCAGGATCATCGAAGCACCAAACGGTCCAAGAGATCATGACATGTTGGCAGGTGACTTTAGGGCTGGAACGACCATCCTCATCACCGACCTGATGTTCCGCGTGGGAACCCAAAGTGGGACGCATGGCATCCAAATGGGATTAGCTGACATGGGATGGGAAAGTGTTGAAGTATTCAAGATCCATGATTCCGAATCAGAGCGACCACTTCAGCAATTCCTGGACACGCTTGACAAGGTCAAGCAACATCTCAGCACTGATGCCGTCGACGATGGCCAGATAACTGTTCACCTTTGGTTGTCATTGCAATTCCTTCATGAACAAAAACCACCTCATTGTGTCATGCTTGAAAACGATTTCAAGAATCAGTTTGTCAAAGGGGTTCTCGATCTTGACCAAGTCACATCCCGACCCCTGATGGTCGCCATCAACAATGACTCCATGTTCAACGGTATGGACTCTGTCACGTCAAGGATCGCAGATGAGCTGATTGAGAAGATGAGGCTCCAAGGGATCTTGGTGACATCGGACCAGAGAATGTGGCGGTCGATGTACTCACAATTTGGAAAACAATACCCAATATTGAGTACGACCAAGAAGGGGACTTTGGGAAAGACGGCAATTTGGTCTGTCATCGAGAAGAATCTATTTCGCCAAAGAGTTTTCCTCATGTGTGCCACGAACAGGGAATATGTATCCGTCCTCAATGAGGGAGCATTCAAACCTGATGAATCGGGCATCAACACCAAAGTGTTGGAGGATATGACTGGACCGACTGAAGCGTTCAGGATTGCGAGCGGCGAAATGACCCCAGGTGACTATGCAAATGATGACACAACAATCTTCCAGCGAGGCCCTGGAACCGCCGTCAACAGATTCACAAAGGACAAGAGGTTCAAGACCAGTTGGGTTGAACCAGTAGTCGGCACCCATGAGCTGGAACCAGTTGTTTCCGATCGATGCATGTGGTTCACCATCGACAAGGAGAATTCCGACATCTTATGCGGAAGCTGCAGAAATGCGGCGACGATGGATGAGGTCGAGACATGCCAGTCGAGACCGACCCATTGCATTAATTGCTCCGCCAATACCCAGGACCATTACAAGCGTTCAGCTCCCACATTGGAGGCCAGGAAGTCCGTACTACTCCTTGCGGCCAGACTGAAGGTTGCATTCGAGGATCTTGGTGTTGACATTGTTGACATCAATCAAGGATTTCAAACATGGCTCACATTTACTGCGTCTTCGTTGATTTCAAATGCATCGTTGGCGTATGGGGAGCACTTGATGAAATCTCTATCTCACATGGGAGGAGTCAGAATTTCGAAGAGGCAAGCTCTGGAAATTTTCCGGAACGGACGCGGCAAGCAATTCAGTATCTATCGCGAAAGAGTTTTTGATGAAGTCGCGAAGAAGTGGCTCTTGATCTACAGAGTCACGAAGGATTGCGGAAATGTCGCATACAAAGATTTCTTCGAGAAGGTCGCCGTTCCCGAGGTGAAGGAGAGGAACGAGATCTTTGGATTCTCCCGTGCATCTGCCGAGAAAACTGGAGATATCATCGAGTTCTGGCTTGGTGTCTTGGATGTGGCCAATATGGCCAAAGGAGTTGTGGATGTTTTCAATGCCAGTGTTGATCCAGCCGAGTATCTCAATGGATTGGAAAAGGCATTGGCTCAATTCACATCGACCTCCAGAACCTCAAGCACCATCAATGACAAGAGACGGGGATCCTTCGACTGCACACTGCAGACCGCAGAAGCCGAAAGGGTCATGAAGCTCATCCATGCAATCCCCGGATATGATTCGCTGGCCAACTTCTGCTGCCTCACGGAGTGGGAGAAGGATCAGGTATTCTCTCATTATCGAAGGAAGAACAACATCACAGGGGATGACGCCAGCATGGGCGCTGATGCCGATGCCAAGCCAGGTGACGAGTCGTCGGCTCACCCTGGGGAGGAGGAAGCTGATCAGCCAGCAAATGATCCCACTGATGTGGTCAGGGACTCAGAAATTTCCGGGAAACAACAACTTTTGGATGCGTTGGGAAAACTCTTCACCGTCTCTGAGGATGTCAACGTGTGCTTGTATTGTGGTAGCACCAAACATGGTCATCTTGAATGTGAACATGAGAAGAGAGATGAAGTCAGAAAGGTGCTAAAGGCCGTCCGAGCGTCGCTCGAGGCTGATAGTCCCACATCTGATGACGTCGATATGGAGCCTCCTGAGCACAAGAAGGACGGTTCAGGTGCTACTGAAGGGTCGGGGCAAACGGACGAACCTACAAAACCGAGGTTTAGTGAACACCAATGGTACGACAACATCAGGACCATGTCCGAAGTCGGTGACCTCGATGAGTATGGTAGGTTCTGCATCGAAGGACGTGATGTTACAAAGCTAGGACCACAGAACGTTGTTGACCTCAACGAAGTGATCCGAGACGCTATTGTCAGAGGAGGAGGCGACACTTGGTCAGTGCCAGACTTCATGGCAAGCTACTCTGACAACAACATCAGGAAGACCTTCTACAAACGAGTCGAAGCGCCGCAAGATGGTTTCTTGAAAATCATCCCGACGACGGGGGCCCATTTCTTCAACTGCTCTTACTTTGGCGGTGTAGAATATGCGGCCAACTACCGCTTCGAAACTGGCAACCGGCTCGACACCTACGAGGACAAGGTGAGTACCTCACTAAACAGGATCCTGCGGCACAACGTGGGGAAGGTATCAGAGCAGCAGAGTCTGTCCTGTGATGACGCCGGCTGGGTGCCCATCGAGGAGGTGCTCAAATGTGAGTCCATCTGGAGGCACGAGTACGCACGCTGGCCACACGTATTCCTCGCCCCAAAAGGAAGAGCAAATGATCAGAGTGCATGGAATGTCAATGAGGCGAACTACCGCATGACATTGCTCTTTAAGATCATGTTCCACTGTGCCCGGTACGGACGTCGTGTGCGTGAACAAGTCTTGGCATTTGGGATCAACAAGGACATTGATCGCAGCAGCCTGACGTGCATTGACAACAAAGTCGAAGCGGACACGCACATCCCTGATGAAGGTCTACTGCTCTACCCAGTGGCGGTCCGTGCTCCTACGGGGCACAAAGAAGGATCTTCAAGAGACGACGTTTCATTGCTGTCCTCGTTGCTTTCACATCCAATCGCACCCAACACCATTCTGTCATTACCGGTCTGTTTCCACATCACCAAGAAGACCAACCTCCGAAGCATTTGGAGGCAGGGATTAATTCCAGGAGGTCTTGGAGAAGGTCATCGGATGTTCACGTTCTTCAACCCGTATGTGCCATGGGATCACAGATCATGGACCATCACGAAGAGCGTTGATACGCGCAAGGGGGACTACATTTGCTTGTTCATCCCGACCGAGACCTTGATGGTGGAATATGGCGGTCGACTAACTGACTCGGGACAGATCGTTTCACCAAAGATCATCCCGTTCTCGGCAATCAAAGGAGGATGGATTCAGGACCCCAAGGACCAATACAACAAGACATGGCTCCGGTTGTTCGTCCCGTCGGGCGACGACCAGGTAGTCCGGTCTGGAACTATCAAATCAAGAACGGTAGCCACCAAGGAGTCCATCCTGAGGGTTGCAAGTCAATGCATCGACGCCGAAGACCAACCATATGACGAAACCGCCATGGATGCCATGAACATCGTCAACCAGTTCAAGAACAACCTCATCGAGCCTGGCGGACAAGAGCAATACCTGGCCCGCATCAAGCTGATTGACTACATAGTCGAGCGCAAAAGGGTGCAAACGTCAGGTTGCCGTCATTGTCCTCACTGTCTCAACGAGACGCCGACAAAGCTAGCAGTGTGTCTAGTCTGCTGGACGGAACTTGAAAGTTGTGGAATCCGTCCATATCGGCTACAAGCTCCTGAAGACGATGAAGATGAGGCCACGAAGAAAGAGCTCGATGAAGAAGTTCGTCGACAAGAAGAATCGTTGTTCAAGGATACGGTCAATCAAGCGCAAGAAAACGTATCCGAATCCAACGACTATGGCTTCAATCCTGACGAGGTCGACTACAATGAAGGCGATGATGAGGAAATGGATCAGGAGGAGGAAACTCAACAGGAAGACGACGAAATCGTTGAAGAAGACGACGATGAAATGGACGTCGAACCTGAAGATGAACCTTCTTCCAAACTTCCAGCATGGACTAAGAATCTTGAGAGCGGCAGCAAGGGTATGCCAGAAGACGGACTGATCAACAATGATGTCTCCGAGGCCGCGGCTCACTTGTATGACAATGCCGTCATGTCAAAGGTCATCACAATGTTCAGGCTCTACTATAAACAGAGAGTCACTCTGACTCCAGAGGAGTACTATGAGATGATGACGGAAACCAAACGAGTCCGGCTGGACCTGGACGACTTCTGCCCCTACACAGGCGAAGACCAGGATGGCAACCTCAAGCGACCGACAGAGCTGGAGTTGGACGAGCTCTTTCAGGAGAAAGGGAAAAGGAACTCATGGTCAGAGGGAGAGAAGATGTACTCAGGACGACCAAGAAACATGATGATGCCTGTCATCAAGACTTTGGAGATCTATGAAAAGATGATGGAATTTCTGGTATGCGCCGGGTACACTCCCGAGTCATTAGGTTTCCTCATGCCAATGAACCGAATGCAGGCTGATGCCCAAGGGAAGCAGGAGATGCGAGTGACCATCAGCAACTTCCTTCGACGACTGCTGAAAGGAACCTTTCCAGAACACGAATCATACACCTTCTTTCGCTCCGGGAGCCACGGCTTCCCCAACTGCATCGAACTCCCAGCTTTCTCGGTATATCTGAGTCTGAGGGAGAAGGAACAGAGAGTGGAATTACTCTTTGCCGCCCAACAATGTGGCATTCCTTTACCTCAAAACTTTGTCAGCAAGATGGCTTATGCTATTCAACTGGCTGAGGCCGAGGCGCAGAGGGGAAAGACCGAGATGAAAACGAAGATGGCTCCAACCCTTGGCGACGAAGTGGTGAGTGAAGTATTCAAAGCAGTCGGACATACTGCCGCTTCCAAGTTTGCCACCGCAGACGCGAAAGCCAAATCATCAGCACAACCTTCACAGAAACCGGAAGGCACTGGTTCAGCATCATCCTCATCGGCCAGCGCACCAAAGGCTAAGGCTATGCCGAGATCCCATGAACCATCAAAGGCACCGCCTGCGAAGCCCTCATCGCCGAAAGCTGCTCCGAAACGTGCGGCAGGATGGGAGAAATCTCCAACAACACCTCAATGGAAGAAAGTCCGCCGTGAGCAGTGAACCCATTACCTCTGTCCGTCAAAATGATCACTGGACTATGAGATGTGTATCGTCTTTGTGAACAGATGATCAGGAAAAGACCAACTGAGTGGACTCTGAGCGAGGCAGTAGACTAATTCGCTTAGGTTCAAGACTTTTGATATTCCCAATCTGCACGAATTCTGCACTGTGCACGTGAATTCGTTAGTTAGCATTGTAAATCTTTAGTAGCGAAGCGATCCATTTCTCCCGACGGGTGAGTGGCATGCCTAGCAAACGTAGAAAAGTAGATGTTAGCTAGCAATAATTCGCGTTGTACAGCTTGATGAAGCGCCGATGCATCGGCTGCCAGAGAGTAGGCGAACCCTGAACCATTATTCCCGTCGGGCATGTGGGGAAGGGGGAGCCGAATGGCATGTTTTATGCACATAGGCGTAATTCGAGTAGCAGAACAAATCCAATTCAAAGTTCCCTCTCTCGTGTCCGTGGTTCGAAGAATACCACGGGCATGGGGGGTGTCAAAGGGAACGTAGTAATAGCATACAAACAATTCATGCATGGGACGCCACTATGGCTCAAGACCCCACGCGTGAGCAAAATAAGTGTTCGCCGTCCGCCATGATTAACGGGTCCGGGAACTACCAGTGAAACAGGTACCACTTGAACTATAACATCCGGAACAAGGATTCATTTGTTCACAATATATATATATATATAGATGATATATAGATGATATATAGATGATATATAGATGATATACCTATCGAAAGTCAGGGGTGACTTTCCAGTTCGCTATGTAAAAACGACTACCGAGAGTATGGTTTTGTGGTGGCCCAAGCCGCTTGGGAATGGTGGCCCGATGGTCCCCGGTGGGGACCCCGTTCAGAAACGCCGAAGAGAAGTGGTGAAAACACTCTGGTTGATGGTAGATATACCATCTGGTTATGGCTAACATAGCCATGGAAAGATCCACCATTTTTAATAGGTAAACCATCTATAAATGGGCCATGGCTACCATGGCTATGTTAAATAACCAGAGGGTACCTATAGTTCATGGGCATTATCATGTTTATAAACCAACTTACATAAAAAAGGGGGGCCCCATCAAAGCCATCATGCTGTAGTATAGATCTACTTGAATATAACTATCATACAAGTAAAACACCCTGTAGATCATACTATGATAGATAACTAAATACATCTAAATACTTATAATACTATCCTGGTTGTAACTTTGAATATATCTCTTGAATATAAGTTACAACTGAACTCTGGTTTAGTTCATGGGGTTTTTCTCAAGTAAGAAACAAAACTGGGGCCCGTCCTTCTGGGGAGGGATGGTGGAGGGAAGTCACTTTTTTTCTTGGAACTTTTTTGGCACAAAGAATTTCCAGGTCCATGGATATATCATGATTTAATGGGTTATAGCCCAGTTATAATGATATTTCATGGATATGTTTGATGATTTTTGATAGTCCACGGATGGTGTTTGAGATTCTATGACGCTGTTTTTTGCTTTGCGCCATTTTTCAGGAATTGTTCATGTTCTGGTGGGTAGAAACATGGGGCAGAAACTCAGAAAACGATGGCATTTCTTGTAGGATGTCCAAAAGAAATCAATCATGCGGTAATGTGGTAAACCCAAAGACCACCCCAAAAAAGTAAACCTTCATTTTTTCAAAAAATGGTTTGTTTGTACCACCCATTGATGGCAATGTTAGCGATGGTTTATTACCACCTTCACCCAATATGCCATCCCAACGATCACCCATTTTTGGGGGTCATTTCATTGTCGTCCCGTTGGGGGCGCGATAACCAATAATTTTCCACCTACCCTCTGGTTATGTCAACAGTTAGCTATTGAAAATGACCATAGAAATAGTGGATTTTCCCAGCTACAAAATGGTGATTTTCCATAGTTATGTGAACGTTTACCAGAGGGTAAATTGTTTTTTTTTGATTTTTCTTGGGTTTACCACATTCACCATGATAAAGCATACTATATTTCTTAAGACCATTCATCAATATGTCCATTCGATTGTTTTATTGGCCACTAGTTATACCATTGAATCCCATCATGTTGACTTACATTTTTGGATTGATCAAACTCCTGCTTATTTTTTTCGGATTGTTTACAGTAGTCCGACGTGGGATCTACACATTTTTTTTTGTGTTTCTGTACAAAGGTGATGGTCTATCATCCCCTGAAATGCTTGGGATTTCTGTGAATTGTTTACGGAAAATTTATGATGAGGTGGATCTAACACTCAAAGCCATTTTCAAATCATTCTAAATGCAGTGAGCTTTTCTGGGTACCCCCATTGTTGGTACTAACCCTCCCTATCTTTGATTTATTAAATCCAGTAAAAAAAACCAATTTGTGGCACTTGCACCCCTGCTTTGATTGACAACAACGCATCTAATTTAGGGAATGTTTCATATTTCACCCGGAACCTACTAAAGTTATGGTGGTAAATTTCACTTCTTTTTTTTGCAGGGCTATGACAATGCCCTGGTACCCTGGTGATTCCCAAAATAGCTGGTACATGAAAGTTTATCCCCAAAATGACGTTGTAGGTTATAGGTATTGACACGTCCCCATATCCGCCATTTTGTTTTCTTGATCATAATTTTCCAATTTCGGATGATCAAGTCCTTTGACGGTTGCAGCATCCATGTTTATTTGATTTTTGATCATTGAATCATATTCTACCCAATATAAAATCTGGTTGGTGGTTTGGAACCATGGAATTTTATGACTTTCTCATCATATTGGGAATGTCAGTCATAATCCCAACTGACTTTCACTCACTCCATCATTTTTCAGAGGGTAGGGATACCAACCACCAACCAGAAAATCATCTGAAATCATCTGAAACCATCTGAAATCATCTGAAATCATCTGAAATCATCTGAAATCATCTGAAATCATCTGAAACCATCTGAAATCATCTGAAATCATCTGAAATCATCTGAAATATCTGAAATCATCTGAAATCATCTGAAATCATCTGAAATATCTGAAATCATCTGAAATCATCTGAAATATCTGAAATCATCTGAAATCATCTGAAATATCTGAAATCATCTGAAATCATCTGAAATCATCTGAAATATCTGAAATCATCTGAAATCATCTGAAATCATCTGAAATATCTGAAATCATCTGAAATCATCTGAAATATCTGAAATCATCTGAAATATCTGAAATCATCTGAAATCATCTGAAATCATCTGAAATCATCTGAAATCATCTGAAATCATCTGAAACCATCTGAAATCATCTGAAATATCTGAAATCATCTGAAATCATCTGAAATCATCTGAAATATCTGAAATCATCTGAAATCATCTGAAATATCTGAAATCATCTGAAATCATCTGAAATCATCTGAAATCATCTGAAATATCTGAAATCATCTGAAATATCTGAAATCATCTGAAATCATCTGAAATATCTGAAATCACCTGAAATCATCTGAAATCATCTGAAATTATCTGAAACCATCTGAAATCATCTGAAAAGAAACTGAAATATCTGAAATCATCTGAAATCATCTGAAATCATCTGAAACCATCTGAAATCATCTGAAATCATCTGAAATATCTGAAATCATCTGAAATCATCTGAAATCATCTGAAATCATCTGAAATATCTGAAATCATCTGAAATCATCTGAAATCATCTGAAATCATCTGAAATCATCTGAAATATCTGAAATCATCTGAAATCATCTGAAATATCTGAAATCATCTGAAATCATCTGAAATCACCTGAAATCATCTGAAATCATCTGAAATTATCTGAAACCATCTGAAATCATCTGAAAAGAAACTGAAATATCTGAAATCATCTGAAATCATCTGAAATTATCTGAAACCATCTGAAATCATCTGAAATCATCTGAAATATCTGAAATATCTGAAATCATCTGAAATATCTGAAATCATCTGAAATTATCTGAAATTTCCCTTTTTCTGCTGGTTCAATCCACCAGTCTTTCCGGGAACCGACATCTCCCCACATCTTTCTGCGACATCTCCAGGCTGCCACGCCTGCCCCTGGCGCGACATCCAAGGCGGCACAACTGGGAACGATAGGATATCGTGGTGATTCAACTCAATGGGATGTAATAGGATTTTTAATGGACGATTGATGGTGATTAATGGATGATTAATGGACGATTAATGGTGATTAATGGATGATTAATGGATGATTAATGGATGATTAATGGGGTGATTTACTGGTGATTTTAGGTGTTTAATGGGATTTAGTGGTGATTTTTTATGGGATTTAGTGGTGGTGATATACTGGTATTTAGTCTGGATCAACTTAATGGGATTTAACGGAATAAGCCACAATCACTTCAGGATATTGGTAATTTGTATATAATTGTATATACCTGGGCAAATTATAATGATCTCACTTTTCTCCCGAGCCCTGGAATCATGGTTAATAAGGAGAATCATCCCAAAATGGCCCAACAATTAAGGTTGGTGAATTGTTATAATTTACCCAGATGTATGTATAACATGGTATAACTAGTTAACTATGTAGAGGGGGATGAGGATTTCAACAAGCACAATTAAGGTTGGTGAATTATTATAATTTGCACAGACATATGTTTATCTGGATAAGATGGAGATATGATGGGGATAGATTTTACTTGTGGGAAGTGTGATGCATGTGAAAAGTAATGGGATTCAACGATCAACG
>CAMXCT020002142.1:50000-90000 GCA_947184155.2 Cladocopium goreaui | reverse complement strand
TTGATGGTCGAAATGACCAGACCCCATATTAACACATATCAACCCATGTCACATGACCAGGGCAGATTGGAAAAGTACCTTATGGATATATGTTTTTCTCCGTGCAAACCACATGCAAAAAAACACATTCTAAAGATTTTCTAATAATAGTGGTTATAATACCAATAATAGTGGGAAGACCAATAATTCACCAAAATAGTAATTCTAATAAAATACCATTATAATAAATGATCACCAGTCATCCATCTATTTTTGAGGAAGACCCCAGGGAAGACCCCCGGGTCGGGTCCCCCGCTAATCCAACCAGGTCCCTTCGCCTAAACAGCCTATGGAAATTCATAGTACCAACGGGAATAAAACAGGATCTGGTTTAATGGAGGTACCCTCTGGTAAACTAACATAGCTATTGAAAATGGCCATTTATAGTGGATTTGCCCATTAAAAATGGTGATTTTCCATAGCTATGTTAAATTACCAGAGGGTACGTAAACGTACCATATGTTTGGCCATATGAATTGTTGGGATCTTCCCTGTTTTTTTTTCGGCGTTATTTTTCGGCCATAAAAAAAGAGGTAGGTACCTCGATGTTCAATCGGTTCCTGTTGGCCATTGATCATATTTCCAAGGGTGTTTATGGGTTGTACAAGGTGGTGCCCCCCCAGTGATGTTTGTTGGTTTATAAACCCCATGAATACTATAGATATATCTACCATAAACCATAGTTAAATTGGAGTTATAAACCAACTTAACTAACTATGGGGCACCACCTTGTAGGTGGTAACCCATCTGCCCGGGACGATCAAAAAAATATCCATTGGGATATGGAATGATATGGAGCATCACCACAGGATGGGCCCCCCAGTTATAAGATGTTATAAGTTGGTTTATAAATCATTACATCATTACAGTATAAGCTCCATGAACTAGTTCGTGAAATATCTACCATAAACCCAATCGAATTCAGCCACTTTTCTGTTCGGCAACTGAACGCTATCGAACGGGGGCCCCATCCTGCATGTTTAGAAAATGAATATCGGTATATCATCCATCAATGGAGCATTTTCTGTAGCCACCTTAAACTGTCGGGGTAACCAGGGTAAGCCATGTCATAGTTCAGTGGGCTATGGGCAGGTGGTGTCAACCCAGTTCGAGGCTGGAGGTATGATCCCAATTTCAGGCTCCAGCCCCTTATACATGGAAATAAATCATGTCCACAAGTGAGAGGGAAACTGATCATTCTATATCATTCTACCAGACTTTACCCAGTCTTCTTCCCCAAAGTACCAGAATTATTGGGAGCAGCCCTGAACTTTGCGATTCCAATCTGGTGGAACGACCGATTTCAAGGGTTTGGGGCTTCGGGACATCAGCTCTTTCATCAGCTCCACGGCTGAAACATCCACCTGCTGGTCGCAGACACACTGGCGACGGTCCTGTCAATGAACGACACAAGTCGTGAGGCCAATCCAAGCCAGACCACTGATTCGGACGCTCTTCTCAGCACCCCTGACTGTGCTTAGTCAGCTGTCGTCGACTGGCCCACAGAGGCATTCAACAAGGCATACGACAGCAAGCTGAACTATTGAAAGAAGTGAAAGAAGTGAAGGCAAATTGGAATTCATTAAGCAAAAATAATTTCTAATTTCATGCGTTCTATACTTTATATACATTATTTCATCCAAGTTCACTATGTTCACTGTTCCAGCTTGGTGGAGTTTTTTCTGCATTCCAGCAGGACGAGGGAGCCCCTTGGCAGATCCATCCAGCTATTGGGGCACCACCATGACCATGGAAACCATTGGAAACCCCCAGATCTATACTACAATCTTTGTTGCCTGGTGATATTTTTTTTTTGGTTTGTACCTGGCAGGAGCCGCAAAACGCTGTGAAGAAGACTTGGGAGACGCTCCAAGGCAGGCGGTGAGAAAAAAATTATGGGGATTTCGATCCAGAAAAACTTGGCATTTAACGAGGTCACCAGGAATTTTCATGATTTCCATCCGGATTCATTCATGGAAAAGTTGGGACGAAACATCTTGAACCAAGCAACTGGGCGAGTCAACCGAGACAACATTGGGATTTCACTGGGAAAAATGGGGAGTCCTAAGAACCATCCATGAAAATTTGCTATTGAAGGCTTGAAGGTCCCGATATCATTGGAGATGTATCTGTGATGTGTCCAGATAATCTGAGTAGCATGATTCAGTCGGATCCGTTTGATCAATGAATCCATTGCTCTGGGTTAGAGCTCTTGTCCTAGGGATTTGCTGTGATTTACATAGATATACATGCAACATGTGGTATTATATGGTATAATGGAGTTTATACCACTGGGACATTCCCCAAATTTGATATATGATATATATATATATATATATTTTCCGACTAACACTTTCCGAAAAAAAAATGATATTTTTGTTGGTAAAGGCGACGATTTCCCTGTGATTTTTCCCACCAACCCGATTGGACCCAGTTTTCAGCCATTTTAATATCACTAAGCTGGATGAATTATAGCGGTGTTACCACAACATGGCCAAAGATGATGATAAGTATAATGATTAGTAGGGGACACCATGCCAAAATCATCTGATTTTCAGTTTGTGGCTCAGATTCAGCCACAAGAAACAACACGTTTTGATGGTTAAACCACCATTTTGCACCATGTTTGATGCTTAAACCCAGGCACTTTGAGACACCCAAATTTGATCATTATACATATATATATAATATATATATATGTTGCGTGTATATGTATATATATATATATATCTATTTGTATATATATACACATATTTACATATGCATATATATATATACACACCATATTGATTCATATTGTTGCTTACATCCTCATTACATCTCATTCTACCCCTCTTGGTTGATGATCCTTTATAGGTTGGGGACTATCATGGATGATACCAACCGGTAGAATGGAACGACGTCGCGGGTTTCAATGCTGTATATATATATATATATACATATATGTTGATGGCAAATCCTCATTCTCCAGCTGATCCAAACCGTTTTGCTCAAGGCAGTCCGAAAAAGTTTCGCAACAAGCCGCGTGTGCGACGTGAATGGCGCACACTGAGCCAAAGCATGACTCTTGGACTGAGTAAACAGCAAGGTAAACCGTGGTTTAGTACAACTTATTATGTGGTTGTTTGCGATTTCTATGGGGATATATCAAGTATGATTGACTATTATCACTGTAAACATTTTTCACTATTATTAAATACACTATTGACTACTAAGCATCATAAACCATGATTAGCCATCATAAACCTTTATTGACCATTATAATTCACTATTAATATAATGCAAAACGATGCAGGGTATCTAAGATTGGCCATGATGATGAGTTGGTGTCCAAGTCAGAAGACAGGTAGATTGAACTGCAAAGAATGAGGATTTTCCGCATGAACCAGCATATGGGTTTGCCTGAAAACAGGGGCCCACAGGGTACCTCTAAATCCATTGGTTAATCATCATTTTCCGTATTAAACATTAAAAATATTAATCATCATTCTACGTATTAAAAGTATCATTTAGGGGGTATACATCATTTTCAGTCAGACCTATATGAGGATGCATGGATCAAGACCTATGATACCAAAATTTGGAGGGGATGAACATCCATTTATCATAATTTATCTGGATGATTTATGTTGCAACCTCGTCTACAGTCAGCGGGGGGTTAAACCAAGCAATCATTTGTTCTTGTACCCTCTGGTAAACTAACATAGCTATGGAAAAGCACCATCTTTAATAGGTAAATCAATTTTGTGCCATTTTCAATAGCTATGTTAAATTCCCAGAGGGCATTCGAAGAGATATTGGAGCCTCCTTGAAATGCCGAGCGGCCAAAGGAAGGAGAAGGTGGCAAAAGCCTTCTGGATTGTCAAGGAGCTGCTTGACTTAAAATGCTGGGCTTCACCGGAAACGCCGATTTTTTTTGTTGGTAAAGCCATGTACCCTCTGGCAATGAAACATGGCTAGCTGGAAATTCCCCCAATTTTCAATGGATTTAGGGAAAATCATCGAACCATGGCGGATTTTCCAACCATGTTTCACTACCAGAGGCTAAATCCACATTTTTTGCAGACTTAGATTCCCCTTGTGGTGTGATAAAATTCCCGTCTGATGCGTGAAGTCAACATGTTGATAGGTCAAAGTTGAAGGAACAGGGTAGACGGACAGAATCATGGTGTGGGTGTGGTCGGACGAGCCCTAGACAGCACCAACAGTTTGATCAGAGGGGCATTTATGAATTCTCACCCAGTGGATGATTTGTTTCGGCAAGAAACTATTCAAGATGGAAGATCAACTTTTGATGTGTATCCCACCCAAGATTTACTTTCTGTACACTTTCCACAAACACAAAACAACATCATGAAAACCGTCCCGTCAAGCTGGGACCCAAGGACCAAGACCCTGGAGGGTCGACGGAAGTATGGCGAAAACTTCAACAACCACGACGAAGCTTGGTTCAACAGCTGTAGATGGAGATGGATGGGGGGGTAGATCTACAGTGGGCAGATTATGACTAGGACTTAGATGACTTACTATAGTTCCTAGATATATATTGAATATCACTATGATAACGACTTGAGATGGGATGACAACTCATTTATCACTAAAATCCATTACGAATTCAGCCATAATCCGATGACATGAATCATGGCATGGAATGGGCTTTCTGTAGCGGTGCTCATGCCAAGCCGCAAAGACCAAAGAGGTCTGTTTTGCCAGCGCCACAGCGCGGAAGAGCTCCAATGGCTCAGGTTAGGTCAAGGCCTAAAAAGGGGCCCCCGAAGCCGGTAGCATCGGTGGCGAATGGAATGTTGACTGACCCAAGTGCCAATGTTGCAGTTTCCCCAGAAATCCGGGCTAGACCGTTTCAACATGACAGTATCGTGTGGAATCATCGATGATCCCATAAAAATGGATGCCAAATTCACCAAAAGATTTGCTGAGTTGATGATTTAGGTTTTTTCCCAATGAGAAATCCACTACTTGGGAATCTATAAGGAATACCTTCTGGCAATCAAACATGGCTTGCAGAAGAACTCACCATCTATAGATGATTTTCCCAGTTGTGAACCTCCATTTAGTTCGGGGATTTTCCATTGCCATCTTTGATTACTGGAATGTTTTTTTTTTGGTTGGGGGTTCCTTAAGCACATCCAAAATCATTTGTGCGAAGGACCAAGCTGGCACTATTGATAGACCATTTGGGACCCAAAACCGCTACCATATACCCAACCGTTCTTGAAATCTGTTCTGAAATGGTGTTTGTCAACTGCCGTAACATTAATCCCTTTCCCCTAATACTACCCCCCCAAATAACAAACACTTCAGCTAGTTTTTATTATTAGGGGGTATTTATTATTAGGGTGCGAAGCTTCCCCCTAATACTAAATTTAAAACCCTAATATAAAAAGAACTATTTTTCCTATTTCAAAATCGATTAGATTTCCTTTTAAAATCTAATTAAAATATTGCTAAAAATTGGATTTCGAAGCTTTTCCCTGATATTAAATTAAAAACCTTAATATAAAATACTTTTTTTCGACCTTAAAAGACGGAGCCTAATAAAAAACACCCCGGAGTTGACTAGTTTTTATTATTAGGGGGTGAAACCCTGAAATGGTAGCTTCATTTTAAAATTGTTTTCTAAAGGTGATCAATTGAAAATCAAATTGGCGAACTTCAAATTTTCCAAAATCGGAGACGGACCCTAGTTTTCATTTTTTCCTGGGGGGTTTAATAATAGGGGAAGGGATTGATAATATATAATCATATAATATAATATAATACAATATAATATAATATAATATAATATAAATATGATAAAATATAAAATAACATCACATAACATATTATATATATAATTATATATATCAATCCCAGTTTTGGTTAATTAAGTCCTGATGTTGCTGATTCAGTCTGGGTAATTAAACATCACCTTGATAGATATAGAGCCAACATCTCCCAGGTTAGACTTCCATTTTGTCCACAAAAGACCCATCTATCCCCACATTTTGGGTTCATAATTCCAAAGTTGTTTTGACATACATGGATCCATTCAACTATAGATCTACATAGATCTACCATAGATCTTCATGAATTCTTAATCCATTTTACATAGATCTTCATCCATTTAACAATAGATAGACACCATAAACCATAGTAAACCTATTCCTATTTCCCAACTGACCTACCTTGGGGGCCTTCCATCTAGGACATGCTGATTCTTCACTCCTGTGCTACCATGGATCCACGATGTGCCGCAGATGCCGAGGGATGTTTTTTTTTTGGCTGATAGGTCAAGCTACTGGTGAATGGTTGCTGAATAGGTGGGGGTCATTGGATTTTCATGGATGTTTATTTCAGCATGTAAAATGGAGGTTTATTTCAGGTCGTGCGTTTCATAGATTTTCTCTAGGATATGATATATTCA
Source organism: Cladocopium goreaui (assembly GCA_947184155.2). NCBI lineage: Eukaryota > Dinophyceae > Suessiales > Symbiodiniaceae > Cladocopium > Cladocopium goreaui. The sequence continues at coordinate 83,537 of CAMXCT020002142.1, read as the reverse complement.
TGTGTGGCACCTTTGGTTAGCCATGATGGATGTATAACCATCCTGAAGTACTCGTAGATAGAATATGTTGTTTTTTAAAAAAACATATTCCCAATTTAGTGTGTTTTTTCATTTTCCATATTCTATTTACTCCAGGATGACTATACGTATGTGTGTATATATATATATATTATATGTATACATACATATTCTTCTGACGTCATGGTCACCAACTATCAATGATTGATCTGGTGCTTCCGATATGTTCAAATATGTTTCTTCAAATGTATCAAGGATAAAGTTGGATATCCAAAATATTTGATTCTCAAATACCTTCCGGCAATCAAACCCGGGAGATGACATCTGGATCCCAACTCACATCAACGGACTCGGAAATTTTCTTGGGCCCAACCATGCCCAAGTTGCACAAAGTGAGGTGATGAGGGTCATTTCGGTCCCCAGTTCATGACATTTCACCGGGCCTTGCTTCTAAAGCATCTTGGCAACCTGGGAAAACATGGTGAAACATGTCGTGAAAGCCTGTGGTGGCCAAATGGTACTATGTGGTGGTGCCCCAGTTGGTTTGCTAAGTTGGTTTATAACATTTTATATTCTGGGGGTTTCCTAAAGTAGGCTTACCCCCAAATCATCCATGGTTTGAAATAGGATTTTCCATTCTAAACCGTCCAGCTATTGGGGTACTCCCATTTATGGACCCCAACTAGATTAACAAGGGGTTGTGATATATGCAGATATATCGATCGAGTACTGTAACTGGTTGGTGGTTTGGATCTTTTTTTGTTTTTCCATATATTGGGAATTTCATTATGCCAACTGACGAACTCATATTTTTCAGAGGGGTGGCTCAACCACCAGCTAACAAACATTTCACTGGGCACCACCGACATAAACCCGACTTTGTGCCCTAGGCACCTGGGCGCCATGTTGGCCCTCTGGGTGAATTTCTTGAGAGTGCTTTTGGCCTTCAAAAATTTGTATCTTTGGATCTATTGTCAATCTGTTTCAGGGTTATCTTGGAATATCCACCTCTAGGTTGGCAGTTTAACAACCTTTCAATGTTCATTCCTATCTGAGGGATATGTTTTTTTTCGGCTCAAGCACCACTTATTCCATTTCAGCATTTCTTGGGTGAAATTCGACACATCTGATGGTTAACCCTCTAAACGAACAGAGATGTGGAGTTTACCCATCATGTGTAGATCATTTTCCTACAGACACCATGGCTTTTCCATGGCTTTTCCATGGCTTTTCCACATCTCTGTGAGTTTACCCCATGGTAACTCCCTCATGCCGTGAGGTACGAGAGGAGTCTCTTGGCCGTCGATCCCACTATCGAAGCCATGTCACTCGGCGGGCGGCTTCACCGGCAAACCATCCTTTTTTGGGGGAAACAAGATGGTTTTTTCAGCATCCTGAAACGGGAAAATGATGGAAAATGCGTATTTTGGAAAAATCTTATGGGAAGAGATGGTCCAACTATACAGCCCCTTACCTTAGTATATTTAGTATCAGGTCGATTCATTTTAAGGCTCGGGAAATCATCCAATTTTCCAATTTATCTGACCTAAGGCCGTATTGGAACATGGCCTATGATGCCCAAGATGGAAAGTACAAGAACAACGCGGAGCGCCGAAGTGGCCGAAGTGGGGCTGGGCGGATGATGAGTTTTCGGAGACCTCGATGGAAATCAGCCAGATCAGATCGCTAGGGGCCCCGTTGGTTATGGATGGTTTATAAACCCCATGACTATAGTTATATCCCTAGTTAACATAAACCCTAGATGGTTATATACCCTTTAATAACTATATACCCTTAGTTGACATTAAGCCTGGTATTATACCCCATTAACTATGGTTATGCTTAACCGAGTGGTAAACAACTTCGCTATCACTATCATAAAGGGGGGGCCGGCCTTCTAGTGATCTTTCAGGTTTCGCAGCAGCTTGACGTTTTTTCGAATCAAGTCTAGAGTTAGGAATAAACTGAGTAAACTGGATGGATTGTAGATAGATTTTCAGCTTTCTTTAGGATTTGATGGGTTTACCATAAACTATTCTAAAGGTCAAGAATTGTTTAGAACATAGAAAGGGATCACCAAACCACCAAGAAACTCAACATATTTTAAAGCCAATCTGAGGTTCAAAGGTGAGCAGCGTTCATCATACTGGATGGTGAAGAATGGGATTCCCAATTCATGGATTGTGATAACCCCCGTTGGATATTGTAAAGCTGTAATAACCAGCTGTAATTCTACACTATCAACCAACAGAGGTTTAACAACCAGTTGTCAGTTGGGTCTATCTTTACTGGACCTATTTCCATCGCAAAATGTGAGAGCATTGAATTCCCAGTCATTGTTATGGGTCCAAACCCTGTTAGCATATGTACCCTAAGTTCCAGCTGGTTAATGGATGGTTATTCCATGTTATCCCCCTAGTTATAAATTGGTTTATAAACCCCATTAACTATAGATATATCACCTATAAACCATAGTTATTGGAGTTATGTTCACCAACTTAGCGTTCTCGAACGGGGGCACCACCTTGTATGGTAATATTTCATCAGTTTTGACCCTCCCCAAAGCTCCACAGAAATCATGGGATGTAGGGGGTGAAGGAGCAGTTTTTTTTGTTGGGACCATACGACCATACGATTTTTGGGCTGCAAAAAAGCCAGGGGGATGGAAGGGATGGAAGGGATGGAAGGGATGGAAGGGATGGAAGGGATGGAAGGGATGGAAGGGATGGAAGGGATGGAAGGGATGGAAGGGATGGAAGGGATGGAAGGGATGGAAGGGATGGGATGTGACGAGTTGTGATTCACTCACTTCCAGGAGAAGTACATCTTCACCAACAACTACTTCGGCAGCTACTATGGGTTGCTTGGGCAGCGGGTCAATACCCTCGACTGTGACCGGGTCAAGCTTGAGAGACGTGTTGGCTATTCCGGCGAAGGGAAAAAATGTGATTGTGATTGTTATGAATAATCAATATACCATGATTTATGTGAATTTTGATTGGGATTTGTGTTATTTATTGATATATTACTATAATTCAATATTTGCTGTATTATATACCATGCACATTCGCATGTACATACATATACATGTATATATTAGTATATGGATACAGGGACTTATTAGATAGATAATGCACTGTATATATATATATATAAGTTGAAAGAAGGTATGATACGGTCATATACGATTAACTTATATATTTTCCAATAGTATTTCAGTATAGTTGATTTACATATGCTACACTATCCATATACACATATATATATATATCATGTTGATGCCTGTGATGTTTGTGACAAAACACACATATACGGATATTATGCACACGTACACTTCAAAAACGTCAATTGTTTAAACATATTTTCCCAAATGATTCCTTCTTTAAGCAAGAACAAAACACTATGTTTTCCAGCTTTTATACACGTATGGGGATTCTTCCCATTTGGTTGGTCTTTCTCTTGAACCACCATAAAATCCATGAAAAATCAGATTAAACCATCATTGACCCATCATTGACCCATCATTCATCCTTGATTTTTATCCATCATTGTTGTTAACCATTATGAACCATTATTAACCAATGATATGCCATGATTAATCATTACTAACAGTGACTAATAGCTATTAACCACTAGTACTAACAATGGGGTGGACCTTTTCTTCCATGTCAAGATAAAACACTGCTCCGCAGGTGCCATGTTAAGAAAGTTTTTTTTTTGCGTTTCAGGTAAACCAATGAGATCATCCCATCATCTGCTGAGTTTCTGCAAGGACTGGCATCAATTACCAAGTCATTGATGGTTTGTTCGCGAATTGGCCCGTATTGGAGCGCCTTGGGCCGATGTTCAGCGGCTGGGAAAATGGTGGAAAAACATGGCGCAAATGGAGGAACACCTAGGGAAATGGAAGAAAAACTGGGGGAAATTCGGGAAAACCTTGGGAAAATGGAGGAAAACCTTGGGAAACCTTGAGAAAATGGAGGAACAACCATGAAAGACCTACATTTTGTGGATATAGAGTTTTCACGGATATCAGCAAAAATAAGGATACTATCGTAGCAAGTTGGGGAGAATTGAATTTCCGTCTCAATTGTGTGTATTGTGATGGATATGAATGGCAAAAAACAATGGATTTAAGGGAAATCCACCATGAAAAACGATGCTTTTCCCAGCCAGCCACGTTTGATAACCAGGGGGGAATGATGAGGATAATCATAGGATATCCCCGAGGATAGATCTTAAAACTATGACCGTGCAAAGGCCAACTCGCTGTGCGTTAAGCCGTTAAGCCGTCATCACTGCAACAATTTATTGCCGCAATGATGGAAATCGGTATTCCAAGAAGGCAGTGATGGAAATTTATATTCAATTCTGGATTGCAGCTATGGTTATGAACCACTTACGATTCGTGGGATGATCCTCCAAGCACTGCAACAGTTTTAAGCCTGTTTCTTTGTCCCCTGGTTTGGATCCTTATTAAACCCAAGTCCGACAATGCAACAGGCTGTAAGAACAGCCTCTAGTCAAGCATGGCTAGTTGGACACAGCTAAAAGGTGGTACCCCCAGTTAAAAGTTAGTTTATAAACCATAGTAACTAATAGATATTACCATTTTTACCAGAAAGTGACATTGGAGTTATGTTCACCAACCAGTTCGTAACTAAGTTCGTAACTAGTTCGATATATCTACCTTTTTGACCCGTTGGAGTTTTTGGAGTTGTCTGTGGCCACCGAACGCTTTTGATTCAGCTCACGGGGGGAGCACCACCTTTTTTTCGCATCCGTGGTTGGTAACGAGACGACTGAGATCCGGCCAGATGGTCTGGTGAAACACCATCAGATGGTTAAGAATGGGGGCAAAAAAACAAAATAATAGATAAGAAAAATGTGTAGATTTCTACATGTTCTATGATACAAATATAGATGATAACATAAATGTTCTATAATGTATAACAATGGTTAGATACAAAGAAATGTTCCAACCATCAAACATAGTGTAAACATACATGTTCTTGAACACCATCAATCATGGGGATTTAAACAACCAACATGGTGGTATAATGGGGCTATCATGAGATTTTTTATTGATGGGAAATAATCTGGATAAATTCTGAGGTGACCTAGTGGAACTTGCGACGTCAGTGGAATGGCGGTGAATGGATGAGTATGAATGGGATATCTAGATAACTATCCCAAGTAATTAGGCATGAACGGTTTTGACCCATTCAAGTAACTATCTAGACAATTTAGTGAATCATTGTGAGTTATCCCGATCCCAAAGAACAAACCTGCCAGATTCCTGTGGAAGAATCTGCCAGTCTGGATAGAAGTCTGATACCCCTGGAGAGGACTAGCAAGTTGGTCAAGGCTCTTTGCATGGGACATGGATATACAACCTTTTAATGAAGTTGATGAGATAGGAATGGTGGAGTATGACGTCATATTATCATTGTGTAGCAGTGTAGCAGTATATATTACATAATTCTATAATTGAATCATGCCATATCATAATTATACATAATTATGAACCATATTTAATTATGAACTACAATTCATACCATATTTTAATTATGCCATATCATCAGTATTAAATTAAAATCATTATATTATAATTATAACAATATTATCATATGATCATTATTATCATAATACAATATTTTTGCCATATTATAATTCACACCATCATTAATGTGGTTAAAACAACAATAAACCATCCCCCAAATCACCATTTTCATAGGTCGTTGGTATAAACCATTCCCAAATAGGTAGTTTATTATTGTTTCACACAGTCATTATACAATTTTGAATTAGATAATGATCATATTGTATTATCGTTATTAATATCACATTGAATTAGTATTCACACCATCACATTGATATCATATCATAATTCACACATAATATCATATTATAGTATCATGATTTTAAAATTAATATTCACTGGTTCATATCATCATTAACCATAATTAACACCATTATATTATAATATTTTGAACCCCAATTTTTCCTATCAGATTTCCAGTCGGAACCAACGCCAACCAAGTGGATGGAGAATGTGCGAATGTGCATGAAAAACACGAGCCAACTTGGTAATTTGATATCTAAAATATAACCATCAATATAATATCTATAATATATATACAATATCATCAATATAATATCTATAACCATCAATATAATATATATAACCAAATTAACATATCATATAACCATCAATATATAATATCTATATATATATATATAACTATGAACATAAAACTATGAATAAAATAACTATAATATAACCATCAATACATATATAATATATATAACTATGAAAAAATCTCAGTTTTTTGTAACGGGTGCATCAATAATTGGCTCACTGTCCATAGCTATTGCCTATACATGTTAGATTACCAGAGAGGAATTCCTATCGATATATATATATATATATACATATCCCCACTATCAAAAACCGGTGGTTTTCCATAGCTATGTGAGCTGTTTTTTGTAAGGTATCATGGCAATGATTTTGCCACAACCCTGCTGAGTTTGGTCCCGTTGCACAACATTTTTTTATCATTTTTATCATATGAAGATGACGGATGTGTTTACCACGTGACATCATTGCAACAGGTCTCCTCTCATGGTGGTTTCTCAGGTGGACAGCGGAACGTTTCGGGAACAAGAGCTACATGGCCCCGGACAACAAATGCAACTTGGAGGTAGCAAAAATGGGATGGGTACATCTCTAGAACTGGGTTCCGTTATTTTTTTTGCATTTTATCCTGATGAATACCACTATAAGTTACTATAAGACTAGTTTTGTGGCTCAACTTCACTGTTATGTTATCATCACATTTGAAGTTTAGATTCCATAACATATTCCAAATGTGACGTAATATATACATATTCTATTGTAATTTATTCCATTCTATATCCATGCAGTTGGTGGTTGTTACGTATATTACCATATTTCATTGCATATCCCCAAAGTTACAATATTGTAATTTCACATAGCCGTGGAAAATCACCATTTTCAACAACGGTAAATGATCGAACTAATGGTTCATTTTCCATAGCAAACCGTTTTTCATAACCAGAGGGTATACCACATATTCCATAAAAATTACAATAACATATTACAATATTGCATATGTTATTATTGGTTATCATAACTCCTATAGCACATTATACATCCCATATATCTCCATGGTAACAACTGCAGGTGCCCATGTTTCCTCCCCGTCACCTCAAAGGTATCCGCGAGGAGTATTTCAAGGCGCACGCTAGCGGCCTGAAAACCTTGGGGTTTACTACGTGTGGATGACTTTACACAAATGTAGATATCAATATGTGAAAATCGCCATCGAACTTGGATTTAATTGAGTAAAATTAGAATGAATTTTGAGTAGCTGTATCCTATTTTCAAACACACCTTTTTTTGGCCCAAAAATTCTCCGAATCAAAAAAACCAAACCGCCGATTTTTCATGACGATCCCCCGATGAGGTTTGATCACGATCGCCAACACCGATTAGGGACCATCTTTGGGAGGATGAACATCAAAGAAACCCTGTTATAATCTTACCCTCTGGTTATTTAACATAGCTATTAGGCTAGGGAACATAGATTCATAGATGATTTTAATGATTATTTCCCAACAGGTAACCAGAGGGTAGCCATATCCAATCATGATTGGGATCATCTATTTTAAGTTATCTATGTGATACATGATTGAAAGGGCTGAAAAACCAAGAAGCATAGGGCTTCAACGCTTCAACCACAATGGGGATATCTTCATCCATGTGAAGAGTGGGTCAATAGCCACCGAGCTTTCTTGGATGAACATCCAATAGCAGGGTACAAGGCTTTGACCAATACCAATATATACCCTCTGGTTATGTCAAAATAGCTATTGAAAATGACCATTTATAGTGGATTTAACAAATTGAAAATGGTGATGTTCAATAGTTATGTGACAGTTTACCAGAGGGTAAGATGGGTATGGGTCAAACAAAGCTAGATCCAGTTGACCAGATTTTTTTTTTGTCTTTGTTAAAGTATCAACCATCCATGGGTACTGTACCTCAATTTTGACCCACAGCCCTATATCCAACATGGGGCCAAGTGCCAAAGTGCTGGCTTTTGGAAGCTGCACAATCCTTACTGAGTTTTTGGAAGTGCCTCTTTGCCCAGACCATTTACCATAGGTTTACCATAGATTTACCATAGATTTACCATAGATTATCATAGTTTACCATATATTGGGAATTTCATCATCCCATTTGACGAACTCAGATTTTTCAGAGGGGTGGCGAAAAACCACCAACCCGATATTCATGAACCCCAGGATTTGCCAATGAATAATAACATGACCATAATGCCCGGAATACGTTTCCCAAAAGATTGATTTCTGGGAAAGAAGACACACATTTTGTGGGTCTCATAAATGGGAATCCCGGAATATTGGAGTACTACTGTGGATGGAGGAAATCCTGCACCACCAAACGGATGCTTGAAACCCTGTAAATCATGAGATAAACCACCTATCAACCGGTGCAGGATTTCGCAACCATCCGCAGTAGTTCGCAACCATGTCCCATTTTGATCCATGGCTTGGGGATTCAAGTTTCACATCACAAAAACAAGTATCTGTTGGTAAATGTCCCATTTTGATCCATGGCTTGGGGATTCAAGTTTCACATCACAAAAACAAGTATCTGTTGGTAAATGTCCCATTTTGATCCATGGCTTGGGGATTCAAGTTTCACATCACAAAAACAAGTATCTGTTGGTAAATGTCCCATTTTGATCCATGGCTTGGGGATTCAAGTTTCACATCACAAAAACAAGTATCTGTTGGTAAATGTCCCATTTTGATCCATGGCTTGGGGATTCAAGTTTCACATCACAAAAACAAGTATCTGTTGGTAAATGTCCCATTTTGATCCATGGCTTGGGGATTCAAGTTTCACATCACAAAAACAAGTATCTGTTGGTAAATGTCCCATTTTGATCCATGGCTTGGGGATTCAAGTTTCACATCACAAAAACAAGTATCTGTTGGTAAATGTCCCATTTTGATCCATGGCTTGGGGATTCAAGTTTCACATCACAAAAACAAGTATCTGTTGGTAAATGTCCCATTTTGATCCATGGCTTGGGGATTCAAGTTTCACATCACAAAAACAAGTATCTGTTGGTAAATGTCCCATTTTGATCCATGGCTTGGGGATTCAAGTTTCACATCACAAAAACAAGTATCTGTTGGTAAATGTCCCATTTTGATCCATGGCTTGGGGATTCAAGTTTCACATCACGAAAACAAGTATCTGTTGGTAAATGTCCCATTTTGATCCATGGCTTGGGGATTCAAGTTTCACATCACAAAAACAAGTATCTGTTGGAGATGAAGACTTATATCCCCTATTTTTTTGGGTGATGTGATTGCCAGCCATTGGGACATTTACCAAGCCCTGAAAGTTTCATCGCCATGGCTGTCGTGATCCCAGGGCACTGTACCTTCCGTCTGTGACCAGTGCTGTCAACTGCCAAAAGCGCTGTGCGATTGCGAGAATTTACCAGGCGAGGAAAACGGGGCACATGGGGCACGGGTCTGGAAATAGGATACCCAAATAACTGCCATCGTCAACATCAACTAGATGTTTTTGTTGGAAGATCTAATTGCTTTGTACAGTGGACATGTTGGATGACTTGCTCTCCATGCTGGAGAGCAACATCTTTGTGGGGCGTCCCAGGGATTTTAAGTGGGTAGTATAACCATACGAAAGAGCCCAGATATTAACATGGAATACCCCACCAGTTGGATTAACGCGAAAAACATGGGTTATAAACCACTTAGGACTGCTGCCGCACATCCCATTTTTCGACAATTGCCATTTGACTCTGCCAGTCATGTGAGTTGGATATTCCGAAGTTAGATAGTAAACAGATAAGAAAAAAACATCGTAAAATATAGGTTTTCAATGTTTTTTCAAGAACAATTCCACCACTCCCAACATATGGTTTCAATTTCAATTTATCTCTAAAACAAAAACAACCCTATAGGTCAGTCAAGGCTATTCGGAGCAAAATAGTTAATTTTGATTTTGGAGGCAATTTTCTAACTACTAGTTCATTCTTAAGGCTAAATTTCTAGGTTATTTATTAAAACTTTATAGTGATTTTTCAAGGGTAAATTTCAAGGTTATTTTTAAGGGTAAAAACATACCTTTAAAAATAACCTTGACATTTTTTTGCTTTTTTCAAGGTTGTTGCCAAGAAAGCTCCTGGTGTTGCTTCTAAGCCGAAGGCAGCAAAAGCGAAAGCCAAAGGGCCAAAGCCAAGGCTAAGACTCGCAGATGTCAGAGGGGTGGAAAAGATTAAGGCTGAGCCAGAGGAGGACCATGCAGAAGGAGAAGAGGAGGAGCCATGTTGGAAGATGATGCAATAGATGAGAATGTTGGAACATGTTTCACTGCCAATGATGATGAAAATTCTTGCCATAATCTTGTTTCATTACTTTTCCGACTCTTCCTCATGTGGTTGGTGGTTTCAAACATTATTTATTTTCCATGAAATATGGGATAATCATCCCAACTGACGAACTCATATTTTTCAGAGGGGTAGGTATACCACCAACCAGTCATTGGTGCCATGCTGTTGTGTCATAAATTATGTGGCCCAGGCACTACCATCAGATCATTCCAATCCAAGCGTCCGAGAGAACGATATGTTATGTGGTCAGAATAAGTGAAGTGAACCCATGCATATGTCAGCAGCACATATATATAATTATATATATATATACATAGTAACCCCAAGAGAACGTCAGACACATATCAGAAAACAAAGAACAACAAACCTAAATATATGTAAAAAAAAACAAATAATATGGAAAAACACAATATTGGACATTACCATCACTATAACCCCAAAAAAATAACTTCAAAGTTTTTTAACCTACATAGTTAATTTAACAACACCCAAATTACCTTCTCTAAGGTTAAAAAATAAGAGTTAACTATTTTGCTCCAAATAGCCTTGACTGACCTATAGGGAACAAAAAACGTGGGTGCCCCCAGTTCTAAGTTGGGTTGTATTACCCCCAATAAGTATATATATATATAGAATTATATAGATATTACTGGAGTGATGTTTCATGATGTTTTCCAACTTAGGCAGGCACCCAGGCACCGCCTTGATCGATATGAAACCAATAAAAAAAAACATTTGTGAAACCTTGTCCATTAACAACCATGACATCCCTAGATTTCGGACGTAAATCCCACATTTTGACATTCAATGAGGACGGGATTTTTCACCTGCACCAGTCCCAGTGGTTGGCCTCGGTCGCTAGGCGGTGCCACACCGACCTACACCCGCCGCGTGCGCGCGCACGACGACTGCTCGCCTCATGTTGCGCGATGGCCCGAAGACCCTGACGCCGCAGGGCCCTTGGGCGGGACCTACGAGATCGTCTACAATGAGGCCAGAGATGGTGGGGAAAAAGGGGTGAAGCAGCATTTCTTGTTGGGATTTAAACAATTTTAAACACATAGATTTTCTGAACATTCTTGATGTAAACGTCTTTTTCAGTTTGCTGAAAAATCAACCAAAACCCATGAACTGGGGCTCCCCATTAGCCCTAAACCATCACAAAAGATCTCCAAGCCACCAGGGGCGTTTCACCATAGACCCAGTTGGAGGTCAAAAAGTGGTCATCCGTGAAAGATATCGTAGTATACTTGGCATACCATGTATTAATCCATGTATGGTATATGTTATATATTGAGTATAATGGTATACCTAGTTTGTATACTTAGTATATATGTATATATATATATATTATACACACCATATATATATATATATGTGTCATGATAGTTAGTATAGTTAGTATATCACAGAAACCTTGTGCCCACCAGCTGACAATGTGAGATCATGTGAGCTATTTAGAACTCCCTGGTTGATACAGTAGATCTAGGGTGGGTTATAGGAAGTTATACTATCTGGGTTATTGGGGCTTAGAACATGTTATAACCCATACAAGGTGGTGCCCCCAAGATAGCTAAGTTGGTTTATAACTCCAATTTCACTATGGTTTATAGGTGATATATCTATAGTATTCATGGGCTTATAAACCAACTTATAACTGGGGGGCACCACCTTGTAGGATTGGGAAAACTATCAACCAACTAGCACAATGAGACGCGGCCGATAGGGGTATGTTTATCCACTTTTTGGATTCGACAAGAGGAATGATTTTTCTGGTGGATAGCTTCAATAGAGTAAACCCAAGTAGTTTTTAGCCATGTAGAAAGAAAGATATTGCTCTCATTATATTTAACGCATTATTGGGGGAATACCCAATAATGATATCATATCCGATAAGCCACACTATTGTTGGATGGCAACCATATTTTTTTGTGGATGGCACCCCTGATAAAACGGAGATTAAAATCGCGGTGATTAAACTTGGAGCATTGCATCCGAAAGTTGGGTCATGGGATGATAGCCTCTGGTGATAGAAATAGTGGATTTTTCAGAAATGGTTTTGCTGATCATTATCCCTACTTTTTATGGCTATTTCATGGGGGGTATACCCCATTTTCAGACATACCCAAATGGCCCAGTTGAAATAGTGGATTTTTCACAAATTGAACATGGTGGATCTTTCCAGTTCGTTTTATGTGACGGTTTAGCGGAGAGGGTAGTTTTCACCCAACTATTGATGAACGTTGGGTACTCAACTATTTGACTGAAGCAGATTGATTCAATTGATTGTTTAGCCCGCCAAGAATGGAGCTAAAACAGACATCTTCTTTCACTATTCAACCCACGCAAACTGGGATTCTTACCATTTGGTTATGACCAACAGTTCGCCATGGAAAGATCCACGATGTTTTTTTTTCGGTAAACCATCGAACTTTCGATTAGGGCCATGGCTATTTCCCATGGCTAGCCCTGGTAGTTAGTCATAACCAGATGGGTGTCCCGCACAGACCTGGGATTCTGGGATTCTGGGAAACTGGAAGCCATAAATTTCACTGCTATTCCCATGACTATCGTGCCATCCCATATCCCATATAGAAACCATATAGAAAACCATATTCATAAGGATAATCAGGGTTATTCGGATCATCATGGGTTAAGTTTTGGATAGTCCTGGGATAATTCAACCATTTCCACATATCTGGGTGAATTATAATATTTCACGTTCACCTGAATTGTTCGGCCATTTGGGGATGATTTCCCACAATCTAACCATCATTTCCAGGGCTCGGGAGAACAGGGTTCGGTCGTTATATCCACATTAGCGATACCCAGATATCACATATTATTCATAGTTCATCACATATATATACGTATATATAAATGCAGCAATTTCCTGCAAGCGATACCCCCCAAGTTTACCATATATCATTATTGTACAAACGTGTGGTAAGCGATGGGACCTTCCCAAATTTGTGGATGTCCTTTCCGTGAACCTAGGGTTTTCACAATCGCTCATATACATATATAATCATATATACAGATATTATGTATATTCATATTATCTTATATTATCCCCATCATGCAAATCCAAGATACAAGGTGGTGCCCCCCCAGTTATAAGTTGGTTTATAAACCCCATGAATACTAGTTCGATATATCTACCATAAACCATAGTGAAATTGGAGTTATAAACCAACTTAGCTAACTATGGGGCACCACCTTGTAGGGGTATGTTTATCCATATTATCTTATCTGGTTGGTGGTTTGGAACATTTTTCATTTTTCCATATATTGGGAATAGTAAGCCCAACTGACTAATATTTTTCAGAGGGGTAGGTATACCACCAACCAGTTATATTATCCCCATCATGCAAATCCAAGATATTGTTGTTGCCTAACTTTTCGCTTCACCCCTTGTGCTTCGTTTCGTGATTTTCCTGGGAAACTCTAGGACGACTTCGATATCTGCACCGACGTATCAAAGGTTGGAAAAGGGCCGGGCCCCGCGATGAAAAAGGGGAAAAGGGGATGGTTTGTACCATGAAACATGGGAAAATGTGAGTTTCTTAGCATGAAAAATGGGATTTTTTGTGGTTTCTTACCATGAAAAATAGGACAAATGGTGGTTTCTTACTATGAAAAATAGGCAGGATAGATCTTGGAAGCCAACAAAGTGATGGGGATATTTCAGCCAACTTAAAGCGGGTATTTCACCAACAGATAGTGGATATTGAAAGTCGAAAGTCAATTGGGGATACCAACCGGATGGATTTTTTCATCCTTGGGCTATGGAGACATGTACTGCACTAGCCAGCTAAAAGCATGTAGGAGATCCAAGATCGGCCATGTGTAGTTCCGGCACCAAACACTTAGTGCTCGGAATAGGTTGGATGTGTAGACACATTTTTCGAATCCAAGCTGACCGAAAGTATCCGAAAGTATGAGAGTCGTGAGTCCAGCTAGAATTTTTCATTAAGTTGGTCACTTTCGCTTTCGTCATTGACAGAAATAGTACACGTGTGGATTTCTGTTATTTTTTTCAAATGGTACCAGTCCCACAATGTCCCGCAGGTGCAATCTTGGATGGAGTGGCAAGACTGCATCGACGCTCAGTTGAAACGTCCGCACGACTGAAACGACCGTCAGATGTTTTTGTTGGTTCTAGGACTAAAGACTTGAACGAGCTACAAAAGTAGTATCTTGGTTCGTTGTATTGGTTGTTACCTCACAATAAGAACTTTAAATTACAGGGACGTCCATCCATCGACATCCCAAAAATTGGCGAATCCATTGGAGCTGAGTTTGCAACGGGTGGGCATCTAAATGGGAATCTACGAATCTACGAATGCTGATTTTTCCAGCCATGTTTGATTACAGTACCAGATAGTGCCTTTTTGTAAAAAAGCTATACTATTGATAGTGTTGTTAATATCAACATCATCACTATTGTTTTTTGGGGGGATGTGACAGTATCAATCTTTTCACTATCATTATCTGGTTCGTGGTGACTGGAACATGCTTTATGAATTTCCATTCAGTTGGGATTTTCCATCCATCCCAACTGACGAACTCACTCCATCATTTTTCAGAGGGGTAGGTATACCAACCACCAACCAGTTGTTATTATCCCTCATTTATAGATGATTTTCCCAGCTAGAACCCTCTTGGGATGATGATTGCAAATGACTGATTCATATGATTTCTTGGGGATGGCTTAACGGCTCAACCACCCACCACTTAATTTGCTTATATCCCCATTTATCTTGGTTAGACCGCACGTTTTGCTTGTAAACCCATTGTAGATTCAATAAAAAAACAATAAAGCAACTTCCCCTCATCCTAGACTTGCTTGAAGGGAAAATCGAAACTGAAACCCCTCATCATTTGTTTCGGCAAAAAAACACACGGGTTTTTGGATGTAAAACACTTGATCTCAAACCTCCAGTATATATGTGGAAAACCGTAGAAAACAGATTTTTTTGGTCACCCCCAAAAGATGCCGAAGATGATTTCCAAGATGAGTTCGATTTGAACTGTTTTCCCAAGTTTTTTTTTTCAGATCTCAAACTTTTCTGCATGTTTTTTGGCTGCGAAAACATATGAACAAATGATATCCGACCATATCCGACCAACAACCCAGTTTTTCGCTCTTAGGAGATGAGTACCTTCATGTGCAGCCAACGCTTTGGTTACATTAGTGGTCGGCCGGGTTTCCAGAAGATTTTCGTTCAGGACATTTTGCCGGAAGCTTGGTGCGGAACGTGGTAATGGTGGATGCTCTAGACAGGTTTGAGTACCGGGTACCCTCTGGTTATGTCAAAATAGCTATTGAAAATGACCATAGAAATAGTGGATTTTCCCATTAAAAATGGTGATTTTCAATAGCTAATTATGTTAAATTACCAGAGGGTACATAGGTTTACATTTTGAATATGATATAAATGGTATCGGTATACTTTGTTTAAGAGTTTGTCTTTTCCTTGTGGTTGAAGCGTTCCAAGTTGGGACGCAGTTGAACAAGAACGTTATTAGGTGGCTTGTGAAACATGGGCAACTCCTATGAAACGTGCAATACTCCTATGAAACGTGCATAACTTCTATGAAACGTGCATAACTTCTATGAAAAGTGCATAGCTTCTATGAAACGTGCACCTCTATAAAACACTGCAAAGAACTCTTCTGTATTCCTAAAGCCTCATCGTTCTAAAACACTGTAATGAACTCTTGAATGGAGTATACCCAAATATGTATGTATATATAGTATATAACATATTATATACCATATACAGTATAATATTTCATATCATATACGCTTGAGTTATTAACAATATATATATATATGTGTGTGACAGGGACCTCTGCCCCTGGCGGATAGGCGTAAGTTACCCAGTTTTAAGCCTAGGAGATGAAGAAGCGAGTGCTGGCCAGCCGAGATCCCTACTTTGACAAAGCACTTCGCGCCCTGTCGCCCGGCATTCGCCACGACCCGGTTGAGTCGTGATTTCATTCACCAATTTTAGCGTTTTTCCTTGTTTTTCCCCACTTGTCAGGTGAGGTTTGTTAGATTTTATGTCAGCTGGTCCTCCGCCTCCTCCAAGATTTTTTTTTTGGCGATGTTTTTGGTGGGGTCAAAACCGTTTTTAATGTGGTTAAACGAAATTGCATACACCAGCCATTTTCCTGGGAATGGTTTCTACATACCACCTATCAAAATGGTGATTTTCCTGGGGGATGGTTTACCCTCTGGTAAACGTTTACAGTTTGCGAACTTGAAGCCATGGCCCTGTCGAGTCATAGTGGATTTAATGATTTACCCAGCTACATAGCATGGTGGATCTTTCCAGTTCGTTTTTTGTAGGTTTACCAGGCCGGATATACCATCATATATCCCATTAAATCCCATTAAATCCCATTAAATCCCATTAAATCCCATTAAATACCATTAAATACCATTAAGTCCCATTAAATCCCATTAAATCACCATTGAATCACCATTAAATCACCATTAAATTGCCATGTTTGATTGCCAGAGGGTAAGCAGTAGTTTTTTTTTGGACGTGATTTCCACCAGCGTTTGGAACATGAGATTTTAAACAGAAAACTGGATTACATGACCGATCACAAATGATCTCATTCCTATTGCTAACTGGGGCTATGATGTTTTTTTATTTGGGACTTATAACGGCCCCCACAACGGCCACCGGCCGGATTTCTGTTTGGACCCAACAACGTGGTTCCCTTGGACGCCGGCGCCAGGGTGGCCCTGATATCACATGGAGTAGTTGAAGTATGGAAGGAATCGACTTTTTTTGTTGGTTCTTTAGAAAATTCGAAAAAGAAAATCCCGTGATTTTTCTCTTGTCCAGGTAGTGGCTTCGACCCCCAATATCTGAAAATGAGGCAAACATCGGCACATGATTTTTGGTCAGGTCTGACCAGAACCTTTGATTTTTCCTCGTCGTATGTTGCCGATTTTATTCCCATGACAAAATCCCATCTGGTTGGTGGTTTGGAACATGAATGGATTATTTTCCATTTCATATATGGGATGTCATCCCAACCCCATTGACGAACTCACTCCATCATTTTTCAGAGGGGTTAGGGCTCAACCAAAAAAACCAGCCATAAATGTCGCCATTGGTTTTTTCTGACTTTATTGTTTTTCTCGCTGGTTTTCTCGATGTCATATCTTCACATCGATTTGGTGATCAGGATCTCATTATTTTTCGCTTCTCACAGTCTAACAGCAGTCACTGACCATGTAGAAAAGGCTTCAATCCATGTGTCATCGCTTGGGATTTTTTAGTTTGATGGCTAAACCACCACTGTTCATGACTTAAACCACATTTTTTGCAGGTTTCGATCGTTAAACCACTATTTGTCACCATTTTTACCACCATGTTTCACAATTTTTCCATAGTTAAACCACGATTTACCCGTCATCCAACATCTTGAGACACCAAACAAATCTCCAACGAAACAGCCGATGACAGCAGGGAAGATGCGGGGAGCTCCTCGGCCGACGTCTTCCAGGATGTGCTGAAGAAACTGGTCAAGGCCGGTGGTGGCACTCGCTGATGTTTTTTTTATTTAATTAGTATATGTTAGTATAAAACCATCATATCATGGGATATCATGGGAATACCATGATATACTATGGTATTTATAACTTATAAGCCCTGAAGAAGACAATTTAGTGGGGATATCTATGGGGGATATTTGTCAAGGTTATCCAGGATTTTTTCCACGTATCAAATCAGCTGCGAGTCACCTCTTGGTTTCACCAAGTAAATGTGGTTTTAAATGGTTTTACCCTCTGGTAAACATACAAAAAGCTATTGAAAATGGCCATTTATAGTGGAATTTCCCATTAAAAATGGTGATTTTCCATAGTTATGTTAGTTTACCAGAGGGTCAGATGTTGTGATCACAAAAAAAAAGTGTCACCTGGTGATGATTTATGATAATCATCCCATTGCTAAGCCATTGATTGATCAAGTTACACCGTCCAAAAAGATGCAGTACTCGTAACTTGGAAACTGTACGGGGAACGCATAAAATCAACAAACCATCCTGGAAATGCAGTTTCTTTTTTTTTGCGATGACTAAAAAAATGGTAAATGAAGCCTTTTCTGATTTTTTTTGGGGGTCATCCCCTGCATGACTGGGTTGTAACATTTGGGAATCCTGGCTCCGAATAGCCCTTGTGGCATCGATGGTAAGCTTACGCAATAGATCTCCACACTGGGACTTACCACCCACAGTGTCTGGGGATGATATACCAGCAAACATGGGGATAGAATGAACTTGCAACCACGAATATGTAGTTAAGACGGAGGGATTGTACAGGCAACAAACAGGTGAATAATTATGAATAATTGCTATTGTGGCGTAGCTGTTTGATAATTCGCTAGCAATGCAACCAAGGGGTTTTGACTGTAAGCGGATTTGATTCGGCCCTAAATCTGGATTTTTACAAGCAACAAAATGAGGAATACCACCACCAACACACTCAGATGTCCGCAAGATTCTGTGGCTACTAGGGTCCCCTTGTTTTTTTGAGTCGCTGGAATCGTATGGCCATGGATCCCAACATTGCGCCATGGCCATGGCCGCCATGACAGGAGATTTGCGGAGACTACATGTTGTATGGCTATCTGAGTATCTTGGACCGGGTGGTACGGCAAACCGGTGAATGTCAGGTGACATGTGAACGTTGATGTTTAAGTGAGCCCCTTTTTATGAACGTTTGTGAACGATAGGAATTTGCAAAGCCAACAGTTATTGGAGTTTGTATACGGTAGAAACATCTAGAAACCAACTTGGCGATTTGGCTGACTGGGGCATCACCTTGTCACTTGACGTAGATGATGGATATTGTATTGGGTCATTGATCAATCATGATCAATCAACAATGGCCTCAAATCAGAAATTATCGGATAATCCGAATGTAAAGACGATGAAGTTATCCAGATGATCCAGATTCACCATCATCATCATCATCATCATCATCATCATCATCATCAGTTATTATGGCCCTCTTGGTCTTCACCAAAATCGGCCCTGGGAGCCGCTGGGAGAAAGTAAACTTCACCATGTTGGGAGGAGGGTTTTCAAGCTGGTGCTTTTCAGTTATGTAAGTTGGACTAAGTTGGTACAAATCAGCCCCTTATAGATTCATATTTAAAGCCTAGTTATCACCAATGTTGCGATTCCGAAATGGGGCACCACCGAACGTATGATTTTTTTGCATTATCGTTTTTATGAGCCATGGCAAGCGATGGCTAAGTCGCTGGTGAATTCCAGGTCAATGGGCAAATTTTCATTGGTTCCAGTGCTGTGAATACTTGGATGTGCATCCCACTTAGTAAGTGGTTTATACTGTAATCCATATAATACCATATACAAATAGGGATCCATATATAACCGGTGGTATAAGCCAAGCAAACTAAGTGGGATGCACCCCCAAGTATGATGAGAACATGATGTGAACATCATGAGAATATCATGATGGAATATCATGATGGAGTTACTGGTGATGAATGGTGATTAATGGGAATATAATGGGAATAGAAGCAACAATATGAAGAGAAGAGGGCCCACTACGATTCCATTTTTTTTCAATGGGATTACAATATCATGGGATGACACATCATTGAATTCATGGGATGACACATATCTTTTTTTTGTTGAAAACAGACTGTTTAAGTTGATGAATCCCATGAAAAAGTTCATGAATCACCCCCAGAAATCATTGGGTCATTGGGATTTTGGAGGATCATTGGTGTGGATGAAAACATACATGATTTTTGGTGTTTTTGTTGCTTGAAAACAGATTCTGTTTCAGTTGATGAATCTGAAAAACCATGGGGATTTTCAGGGATCATCATGGAAAAATCGCCACATCTTCAATAAAGAATCATCAAGTGACTTAGTGACTAGTTATATCAGTGATTTCATATATAATAAATACTAATATATATATATATATATTATATGACTTAATTTCATCTTCACTGATATAATCATATATATATATTATATGAAATAACTAGTTAATAAATACTAATGATTATATATAATTATATCATATGATATATATTTTCATGATTGGTTTCATGTCTTCTTAACAAAGAAACCAACCATTAAACTATGACCCACCACAAAACCCTAGGGTTTTTACTAACAAAACGATGTGCTTCCACCCATGGGGGGAAACCCCCCTTCGGAAAATGATCAGGTGGTGCCCCCCAGTGATGTGAACGTTGCTTTATAAGGCCATGAATACTATAGATATATCACCAACAAAAACCAGTTCGTGAAATTGGAGTTATGTGAACCCCAACTGAACGCGTTCTCGTTTACGGGGGCACCACCTTGTAGGATATCTCTTTTTCTTAGCCATTTTTCAAAAAACCATCTCCAACCATTCAGAAAAACCATCTGCTATTTCGCGTATTTTTTGTTTGCCATTCACCAACCATTCAGCCAGGAAATCGGAAGTTTTTGGGACATGAGCTGAAGACCACCTTGCCGCGCTTCTTCCATTCACAGGCACACATCAAGCTGCTTGGAAGTCGGGCCTCCGGTGGATTTCACGAGCCGCCCCGAAATGGTTGTTCTACCCTCTGGTAAACTAACGTAGCTATAGAAAATCACCATTTTTTATGGGTAAATCCACTATTTCTATGGCCATTTTCAATGGCTTTTTGTTAATTTACCAGAGGGTATTGAGAACATCATGAATAAATGCGTGGATTCTCCAGCCTTGTTTGATCTTGTTTCATTACCGGAGGGTAACCTTGATAGCGGCTACTGCTGGGTTAGTAAACCTCGGCTGGGAGGGTGATACTGTAGTTCAATCTTTGGCCATAAAATAGATGGGGGGCATATTCTAGCTGATTAGCTCAAGATGTTTTTTTTGGTAGTGTCTCTAAGGACATGATGAGCATGGGCGATCGTAGTTTGAACCATGACCCACCACCGTTGATGCAGGTTCACAATATTGGAAGCTTATATGAGTTCTAGCAGCTTGAGACTTGAAGTTCCATAATTCATCCAGAAAAAAAACAGGAACTGAGGATAACTTTGGTTTGTTGGGGCGTACATATCGAAGCAGAAAAACGAGGACCGTGAACCCTTCTCCATTCAACCTATACCCTACTCGCAGGTGTCCTAACTTTTGGGGTACCCCCAAATTATCCAAGTTATTGCTTATTATCAACGGGAAAACCCAATCGTTTGGGGTACCCATATTTTAGGACACTTCCACATATAATCATATATATGTGTATACATACGTGTATAGTGAGTTTGTCCAGAAATTGAAGATTTGCCCAGCAGTTTACGTGTTCTTTTTCGGAAACATGACGATAAACGGTTCGGTGGTTTCCCCTGAAAAAAATCTAGACGATAAACCACGGTGGTCTATCAGAAGGTTTCTGGTTTCCCCATTTCCGATTTCCCATGATTTCCCCACTGTATGGTTTCCCCATACAAGGTGGTGCCCCCCAGTTATAAGTTGGTTTATAAGCCCATGAATACTATAGATATATCACCAACAAAAACCATAGTGAAATTGGAGTTATGTTCACCAACTTAGCTATCGAACGGGGGCACCACCTTGTAGGATATTATCGCATTGTTTTCTTACTCAGATCCACATCCTTGCGCGTCCCCAGGGTCCCCAGGATTCCCCAGGGTCGCAACGAAGCGGACCCCCTGGTGGTTAAGATCTATGGTGTTAAGCAACTTCCGATGAACAATGGTTGTTTTCAATAAAGTCTAGGGCTGAAAACCACATAGATAGATTGAAAATGATTGAAAACTTGATTTCGCACTTTTGCTGATGAAATCTTGTAGCGAAGACACATTTATATAGTCACTATATAGTCACTATAAATGGGATGTTTTACGGTACCCTTCCAGCAAATTAACAGTTCAACCCTGAAGATTTTTTGAGTGGAAAAATCATCTTCGGTAAGCCCCAACTCGTGGCAGGGCCTGTGAGAAAAATGGGGGGGCGTGTATGGATTTTTTGAACATACCCTCTGGTAATTTAACAGTTTGCTATGGAAAGATCCACCATGCTATTAATGGGAAAATCCACTATTTCTATGGTCATTTTCAATAGCTATGTTAAATATTTAATTTCGATGATTTGCATGTGAAACCCTAGATTGGTAGTTTAGTGCTTTCATCTCTTGTGGGATATGTGGGGATCTCCTAACCGGCTCAAACTTCATGTTGTTGCAGGGTAGCTAAGATTATGGACATGTTATTTGGTATACATTCATAGACTTATCCCATAATATGGTATAACATGGTATAACACTTATTCTTGCAATGCCCATAATTCCACTAGTAATCCCCTTTAATCTATACTCCCAACTATATGTAACACCTATATCGGGAGGACCACCAGCCGATGATCGCCGAGTTGCAAAACATAGCAAGGTTAACGGGGGCGCCACCTTATACGTCTTTCCCACTATCTCGTCCCATTATTTTCAGCCTCGTTGGTCAGTTGATATTTCTACAAGGTGGTGCTCCCCCAGGTATAAATGGGTTATAATCCCATTAACTATATATATATATCCAACAAGAACCATAGTGAAATTGGACTTATAAACCAACTTAGTTATAATCCCATTAACTATAGATATATCACCAACAAAAACCATAGTTATTGGACTTATAAACTATAAACCAGCTTAGCTAACGAACTGGGGCACCATCCTGTATGAATTGGAGTTCATAATCCCCTTGCTAACTACCAGATATATTTCAATTGGGTTATGAAATCATGGTAGTTAGGTTATATACCCTGAGGTTATTCCTGAGGTTATGAAATCATGGTAGTTGGGTTATATACTGTAATATCTGTAATGTGTTATAGCCTGATAGTTGGTTATGAAATCAAATCAATAACTAATAACTGGGTTATATAGTTGGGTTATGATACCCTCAGGATCCCTCAGGTAGGCTTAGAGGATCATCCCACGAATCGTTAAAATGTGCCCCCGTTGATCCCATCGATCAATGAACAAACTATGTTTCTTAGCAACTTATACTAGGTGGGGTGATCCTCCAAAGTAGTTTCCTACATAAATTCTGATATCCTATACTTAGCTTAATATTAGACCTCTTTTTTTTCTACAAAAGGGGTTATATAGTTGATATCCCATTCCTATAAATGGGTTAATACTCCTGGGTTATGATACCCTCGGGAAATATAACTTGCAGTTGGGTTTATTAATTGGTATAACAATGGATTTTTAAAGCTCCATAAGGTTGGAATATGGGGTCCCTATAACTAATAGTAACTATGGTTCTATTAATATTCCTACAAATGGGTGAAGCCGGTATGATAACTCATCTAGGTCCAAAAGACACCTGTTAGTCAGTAGTATCTAGTAGACTAGACTCTTGGAACTATATAGATAATTATAACCATCCCACTTTTGAGCATCCCATTTTTTGGCAAGTTATTTTGAATATACATATTAACCATCTAGATAATTATAACCAGCTAGATATATAAAGGTCCTTGTAAAGAGTTTTTTCATTGCGAGCACCGTTCATGTTATCCCGGACGAAGGAATTTTGATCAACAACAACGGATGAATATCATAACAAAAGGATAAAATAGTTTAGGATATTTATCCTTTTGATCAACAAAATATGATATTTTGAACATAGTTTAGGTTATGATCATCCTTTTGTTCATCCCGAGGTTTGGCAAGGACCTCTTGGACGTGACCACTTCGCCCAACGACACTTGGCTCCGAGGTTAAAAAAAACAAGGGGGTGATTTTTTGTCCCAAAGAAAGCTGAAGAAAAATGGTGAATTCATTGGTTTTTCATGGTTTTTAAATGTCTTGAATTGGATTTTATGGTGATTTTATGGGATTTTTAGGATGATTTTATGGGGATTATGGGGTTTAATAGGACTTCTAAAGTGATTTATGATGTTCACTGGGGATATAACGGGATTTACCATTCTCCCAACTAAGAGTTCGACTCTGCCATGAGTTGGGGGTTGGAAGACTACTTCCATCAACAAAATTAGCTATTCTCAGGGTCTATGTTTATCCGGTGGATGGCTTTTTTGATGGAGATGTTTAAAACCATAAATTGTTTCGGTTGAACTCGCTTGATGTCTCTGGCTCAATTTCCACTTGTTTTTGGCCATACTTGAATGTACACATACAATCACATACATACCCTTTCTTAGGGGAGTTTATAGAAAGTTACAGAATCCTGCCCCTTTGGAAGCTCTGGCTTAGCGTTACTGGGAATTATTCATTTTGGGGTCCCCCGATCATCGGGGGGCATTTGATTGTGGAGCTTCTTGATCATCGAGTTGAACAGGGAGGTATGGACATTGGACATACACAAATCCTTAAAAGCTAAATCTGCCTGATTTAAGGGAACACAAAGGTTACCCTCTGGTTATTTAACATAGCTATGGACCAATGGAAACCAATCGCCCATTTAATTTAATTAGTTTGATGATAAGAATGATGATGTACCGTTCTTAGCAATGGTGATTTTCCAGTTCGCACACCGTCAAAAATCTCCGGGTGACGTGGCCTATGGATCTCAGACTTCCCACTTGGGGCTGCATCCTAGTTATCCTCGTTCCTTGGTGATAAACTGATAAACATATTATAAGCAAGTAAACTATTTGTTTTTCATATTCATGGCTTATGAGAACCATTTTTTTCATTATCAACCATTTCCAGTATTATTCATGGGTTTTTTAGATCCGTTCAATCCCTTTTTGTTTGTTATTCACCAATGAATCCCATGGGTTACTAGGTGAGGCCGGTGAGGCCCCCAAACGACGATAGCTAAGTTGACGCTTAAATCACTTGGTTTTTTTTCGTTTGAGATTAATTATGGGGAAGTATAACTATAATAACTATAGTAGTCATGGGGTTTATAAACCAACAAACATAGCCTTTGGGGGCCTCACCTAGTGTCATTACAATGTTGCATAAAATTACTGTTGTTCATTGTTGTTATACAATATGTTAATAATATAATAATGTTTATGTTGTTCCTCCTATCATTGTCATTATCATTGTTATTGTACCCACATATATATATATATATATATGTAATATCTAATACTATTACTATTACATATATATTATTTTTAGTACAATATATATATATATATATATACAATTATATATATACACATCATGTCTATATGGATACCATACATCTACCAAAAACACAACTGTTTTCTCAGCGCATTCAGCCGCGCCGCGTCCCAGGAAGCGGCTGCCTTCACTGGTTATCATTCGGATATCGATCGCAGTAGTCTCACCTGGATGATCAATGCTGCCCGTCCAGGAGACGACGAGCCCCGGGATTGTTTAAGGTCCATCCCCCATTGGAGAAATGGTGGTTTCACTACGGAAAATGGTGGGAAATGGTGGTTTAACTATGGAAAATGGTGAAAAATGGCGGTCTAACTATGGAAAATGGTGGTTTCAGTACGAAAAATGGTGAAAAATGGTGGTCTAACTATGAAAAATGGTGGTTTAACTATGGAAAATGGTGAACAATGGTGGTCTAACTATGGAAAATGGTGGTTTAACTATGGAAGATGGTGAACAATGGTGGTCTAACTATGGAAAATGGTGGTTTCACTACGAAAAATGGTGAAAAATGGTGGTCTAACTATGAAAAATGGTGGTTTAACTATGGAAAATGGTGAACAATGGTGGTCTAACTATGGAAAATGGTGGTTTAACTATGGAAGATGGTGAACAATGGTGGTTTAACTATGGAAAATGGTGGTTTAACTATGGAAGATGGTGAACAATGGTGGTTTAACTATGGAAAATGGTGCTAGATCAATCTAAGATGGGTAGAAACTAGTCCTTTAGTCTTTTGGGTATAAATGGGATTATCTACGAACCAACTAAGAATTTAACTTTTTGCAGGGTATCTAAGATTGGCCGTAGAATGGTTGTAATAATGGTCAATATGTCTGTAACAATGGTCAATTCGGATAATGGGTATTTGATATTAATGGTTGTGACAATGGGTCAGTCGAATATTCATGGACAATAATGAGAGAGTAATGGGATATTTTCATGGGAAAACAATTGGGATATGAATGGCATAGTCACGGATAATGGGATAAAAATGGGATAAACATGGGATATTTTCGTGGGTCAACAATGGGATGATCGTGGGATATCAATATGTTTTTTAGCTTGTGGTAACCAGCTTTGTGGCTTCCTGGAAATTCCACCTCCATCTCGTGGGATCTCGTGGGATCTAACGAGGAATCTAACGACATGTTTAACGGGGATTGACCAGATCCTGTTGCGAAAGTTTTGATAGCTATTACTATTATTACATATTATTACTATGGTAAATAAAACATAGACCCTGAACATGACCAATTTTTAATGGAAACTAATCTTCCAACCCCTATCTGCCAGGGTCTATGTTAGTTTACCAGAGGGTATTACTATTATTGTTATATGTCGATTTAATGAACCAACACCAATGGAAACAATTGATATAGCATCAAGTCCTGTGAATTTTTGATATGATTTAATCATCGGGACAACTGATTTCCATTGTGGTTTAACTGCCATAAAACAACTTGGAGATACTTGGAGAGAACCACCATTGACCATTGACAGTTTTTTTTGTTTTTTTTACACCATCCAAAACATGGGGCGGTACCAGGTAGTCTGAGGGAAAATGATGGTATTTCACCATGGGAAACTACAAGGTGGTGCCCCATAGTTAGCTAAGTTGGTTTATAACTCCAATAACTATGGTTTATGGTAGATATATCTATAGTTAATTGGGTTTATAGAGCAACTTATAACTGGGGGGGCACCACCTTGTAGGACTAGCTTAAGCATCAGAAATGAAGTTTAATTATGAAACGCCTGGTTTTTGATCATCAACAATGATCATCAACAATGATCAAACAGAGGCATTTGACTCATATTTTCCAATGCAACATAGGAAATTTGAGCAACACATACTGAAGACATGCAGATATCAATGGATCGACAAGTCTGGGTATCCCTGACAGCTGGAAAGCACGGAATCCTACACTTTCTCGGCATTTTTTTGTTTGACCTCACAGCGATAGCGGATTTCAGTATCAAACCGGGTTGTTTCATTTTATCCATAGAATTTTTTTTGGGACCCCCGGCCTGATGGGACCCCCATTCCCTTAAAATCTTCCCTTAAACTATTGGTGTTTCAATGACTGATCCCTATAAACTCCACTTGAGATGATTTTGTTTCCAGCCTGAGAATTGTTTCCATCCATGGATTGGAATTCGTCAACTATAGAACGTCCACTGAACGGCTATTTCACTATTTGGCAGATTTGCGGCTTTGTTTAGGGTCTTCCTGTGGAACCCCATTTGTTGGTTTCAAATTGGACTATCCATTTCAAATTTAACCCCGACTGGGGAAATTTGAAATACACCCCCATTTCGAATGATTGCACGAAAACACAATGTGCCAGTAGTTTCCTGTAATGTATTACCGGGATCTAACAGGGGATACAATGTATGGAAACCTGGTACAATAGATGGAAACTAAACTGGCAGGAAATGAACAGATTCTGCTAGAATTTCCCTAATTGGAAGACTATACTAATGTGCATAACCTGGTCTTTTTTTTACCATTTTGCCAAAATAAACATTGGGAAAATTCAACATGCCACATATTCAGCTTATGAACTCTCAAATTGTCCAATGGCATATCCTGGAATAGTTTGCCCTTTAGGAAACTAGCAGAACTGTAGAAAAACACGGATTCTAATGGGTATAAATTGGCCATGGCTTCCAGAATGCTATGTTGATTTGATGGTACCTGAAACATCTTGGTACTTTTTTTACCTGAAGTACAATCCGGCAGTTCAACACATGGACACACACTATACATCTATATTTCTGTTCATTGCCATGTTTGATTACCAGATGGTTCTATTTTCTTTGTTCTGTTTAAACAGTTATTGACAATGGTATTAATTTGTATTAATATCAAACTCATCACTATGCTTGAGGGGTACGGTATTTTTTTTGCTCACCATTTTTTTAGGTTAGGGGACACATTCTACTTGAATCCCATTATAATCCATTATTGATATAATTCCATTATAATGGTAAATTATCCATTACTTAATACACCTCTGCGAGGTGCCCAAGAATAATCCCATTCAACCCTCCAAAAAAGATCAAAAAAACCTCTGGTTATTTAACAAACATAGCTATCACCCCCCCAAAAAAAAAATCCTCTGGTTATGACAAACATAGCTATTATATGCTATTGTTACTAGCCACATGACATACCAAAGAAATAAACCACCACCATAAACATGGCTACAAGGTGGTGCCCCATATTTAGCTAAGTTGGGGTTCACATAACTCCAATTTCACTATGGTTTTTGTTGGTGATATATCTATAGTATTCATGGGGTTTATAAACCAACTTATCCCCAGTTCGTTAGCTAAGTTGGTTTATAACTCCAATAACTATGGTTTATGGTAGATATATCTATAGTTACTATGGTTTATATAAACTAACTTAGAACTGGGGGCACCACCTTGTATCAAAGCCCCCCAAAAAATACCCTGCACCAGCCATATGGAGAATTGGGCTCCCCTCGAGGCTGAGAAGGCGAACCCAGCTATGGCTGAGAGCTTCTGGTTGTATCCGGTGGCTTGGTCCGAACGGCACCGCGATTTTTGGTGATTTTTCACGATGGGATACTGGGAGAATGGTGATTATCATGGAAAATACCCTCCGGTTATGTCAAAATAGCTATTGAAAATGGCAATTTTTTAATGGGAAAGTCAACCGTAAATGATCATTTTCCATAGTTATGTTAGTTTACTGGAGGGTAATCATAGAAAATCCCCCACATTTGGAGGTTTCCGATGGTTTCCGTTTTGTCATCAAGGTACCCCCAGTCATCATCCAAGTCATGAATGAACAATTTCATATTGAAACCGGCTTGGTGACGACTGGGGATCCACCATTTTGAGAACCCCCCACATGAAACATCTCGGGGAAAGCCAAAAAACCTGATGAACAGCTGGTGATTCAACAATGAACAATAGTGATTTAATCATAGACAAATGTGATGTGCAACAATTGATGGAGGCATCGAACATGGCCTTAACATACCCTGAACATCCTCAAACCAAGTTTGGGATGAAGTGTGAAATTATCCATGTATCAGTTTGGCTGTTTTTTTTGCCCTTAGGGATTGAGTCAACAAGAGGGTGATACAACGAAGATGATGGGGAATATTCAGGTGATATCCGTTGGATGACGTTGGTGGTTTCACATAGGGGGGTGGTTTCATGACAACCCTGAATGATTGACATTACTGGGTCAGCCTTTGTTAAATACTTTAGTACTTCAATCTTTTGCTATCAATGGTAAAATGTACTCAACAGCTAAAACATAGATTTTTGGGCAGGTATCGAAGATTCACCATGATTATTGCAGGTGATTCTCCCCAGAGTGATGAGTAGATGACATGAGATGATATGATTTTTAAATTCACATGATACCAACACGCTGAGTTGTTTCATTTTTTCTTTTATCATAGATTCAATCCGTCATTTTACGCCGGTGATTTCATCATCTTTCGTCCAATCTGTGGAGAAAAGCAATCCCAAATCCTAGGATTGGAAGATCACGAATTCTGAACGGTTTCTGAACAAACGACTAGGGATTGAATACAGATAACCCTTTTCGTAACCCCAAAAAAGAATAAAAAAGATAGAACTACTGAACTACTCAAATCCTACTAAAATGGTCATGAATTACTTTTCTATATGTTTGGAAGTACAGTTAAAAACTGTGGGATGTTTCAGTAAAACCAGGGTCACCTGAAACATCCTGAAACGAACAGAAGCCTTCAATGTGTGTGACGAAACGAACATGGATGAAGTGTTGGCAGTATTTGGGGTTGTCTGAAAAAAGGGTACGGTATACATGTATACTATACCCTCTGGTAAAGAAACGTCGCTGTTGAAAATCACCATCTTTAGTGGGTAAATCCACTATAAATGACAATTTTCAATAGCTAGGTGAAATGACCAGAGCGTATATACCCGAAGATTTGACGGTGTATCACCATTTTCATCCCATACTTTCTCATTTACCATCTGTCAATTCAACATAGCTATTGAACATCACTATTTTAGTAGGTAAATCATCGAACTAAATGGGCCAGGGCTTCCATAGCTATGTGAAATTGCCAGAGGGTATATCCCCATTATCCATTCTTCATCCATTGTTGGTGGTTTACCCATGATGGACCATTATTTCAATGGGAATTCCAGGATCCTAAAATGGAGGTACGTTAGTACCATATGTTTGGCCATATTTTCTGGGGATATTCCCTTACATAGGCCTTCTTTTTCGGCCTTAAAAAAATGGTAGGTACCTCCAATCAATCGGTTCAACCGTTGCATGGCCATTGATTATTCACTATGAAAAATGAGAAAAAGTTGGAAAATTCTAATTTTTTTTCTCTGTGAAAAATGATAAAAAGTTGGAAAATGCCACTTTTTTCACATATTTCAACATTTTTCACATGAAAAGCTATCGGAATGGCGCAAAGCAAAAAAAGCCGACAATTTTCACTGGGATCTCCCGGCCCGGGGAAGGAGTGAAACCGATATAGATAGATCAACTGGTTTATTTGGGGCTAGTTCATTTCTTTCATGTAAATTAAGAATAAACCATCCCCCAGGAAAATCACCATTTTTATAGGTGGTTTTTGAACCATTCCCAAATGGGTTGTTTATGACATAGTTTTAACCAGATTAGTTTCTTTTCGTTTCCCAAGTTGCCACAGTAAGAAAAGGAGTGGGAAACGAAAAGAAACTAAGGAGTTGGCAAGTACATATCGTTTTAGTTTCTTTTCGTTTCCCAGGATATAAGATTTTCCCATAAGTAGATATGGGTATGGGTCAATACCTATTAATACCATTTTTGATGGGATGAACATCCATTTACCAGCTATTTTGGGGTTCACTAGGTACCAGGGTTTTGACCCATCCCCATATCTTTTTTGGTCAAGTTCTGGTAGCCTCCGGAAATCAAACGTGGCTGGAACATGCCCGGACTAAATGGATGATTCTAACATTCAAAGCAGTTACCCTCTGGTTATGACATTGCCAGTTTGCCATGGAAAGATCCAGCATGCTATTATATAATAGGTAAACCCAGGTAAACCATCGAACTTTCTAATTATGGGCCATGGCTATTTCCCATGGCTAGCCCTAGCAACGTCATAACCAGAGGCTATTTTTGGTTATCAAAAAGATGGGCTATGCCTATCGACTGAGGTCAACCAACGTATCACCCCGGAGCCTCGGCAGCTCTCGGTGAGGTGAGCGTACGTTCTCTCAAAGACCACCGATTTTTTTGATGATGATTCTTAATGATTATTATTACTCCCATTAATGCTTAATTCACAACAAATGATTAATTCACCATCAAACCATTTTTGATGGTGAACAACACAATGATTCATTAATGATGATTCTTAATGATTGTTAAGTGATGAATTCTTAATGATGATTATTAATGATTGTTAAATGATGAATTTTGATGGTCAATGAGTGTCACATGATGATTATTATATATATATATATATTGATGATGATTGATCGTTAATGATGAAAATGATGATTATTCCCCATGGTTAATGATTGTTGATGATTATTTGAGTTGTCAATGGGGACTAGTGGAGCTTTTTTACATGGAACATCCACACCATTTGGGTCTGTAAAAGGGGGGGAAACCTATAAATAGATATACCCTCTGGTTATTTAACATAGCCATGGAAAATCACCATTTTTAATAGGTAAACCATCTATAAATGGGCCATTTTCCA
Source organism: Cladocopium goreaui (assembly GCA_947184155.2). NCBI lineage: Eukaryota > Dinophyceae > Suessiales > Symbiodiniaceae > Cladocopium > Cladocopium goreaui. Next base: position 51,119 of record CAMXCT020002142.1, on the reverse strand, counting down.
TGGCTATGTTAAATAAGCAGAGGGTAAATATAGTCATTTCTAGAGTCTGAAGGGAAACTTCATCATAAACCACTGGATTCTGGGGTACCATATTTTCAGACGGTCACCCTTCATTTACAACTCAAAAACTTCCATGGCTACGTTGTCGCTGATGGCTGACTGCGTGCTTGTTGGCTCAATGGCTTACCCATTGGTTTGCTCAAACATGGCTGGCTGGAAAAAACAACACTACACATGGAGGTTTGGTATAAATGGTTTGAATGTGAAAAGCAAGTGTAAATGATGGATTTTCCCATGAAAAACCTCCATTTGAGTAGTGTTTTTCCAGTGCCACGTTTGAAAAAACCGGCTTTTTGTTTTTTTGTTACCAATCAGAGATCATTTTGGATTGTTCTCAGATCATATACATATAAATATATATATATAAACATAAACCCTAGTTATTGTGGTTATAAACCAAGTGAGCTAAGGAGCAGTTGCTGAAAGACCCGCAGAAAGGCCTCGGCCGCGGCATTTCTGGTCCCTTTGCAATCTACGATGCCACTCGGTCGGGGCAGTGGAAATGGTATCGAACTGGGGTAGAAAAAGGGGGATAACGAAAGGGTTTATAAAGAATGACAATACTCAGGGATAATAATAGGATAATGATAATCATGATGTTTTTTTTTTTAACATGGTCTAAGAAAGATAATCATTGGAAAATAATAGGAGAGCAATGGGAATATACCCTTTGGATCCCTTTGGTGTCATCGAACATGGCTGGGAAATCTCCGCACTAGAGGTTTCTAGCCGGGAAATCATCGAACTAAATGGTGATTTTTCATTGCCGCGTTTGACTACTGGAGGGTAAGGAAATATCCGGGGATTTGCAAAGAATCAATGGGAATACAGAATTGACATAAATGTTCCAAATTTCTTGATAAACAGATGCGGTTCTTTACTTCACAAAGCCCAAAAAAAGACCGGTAGTTGATGGCAGTATTGATCATTTATATATGATATAGATATATACATGTCGTACATACACCAATATTCATACATGAAATGCAAAACAATTGGGGATATTGGGGACTTCACATGAATGATCATTAATGTGGGTAAAACAATGTCATAAACCAC
>CAMXCT020002142.1:0-45000 GCA_947184155.2 Cladocopium goreaui | reverse complement strand
AATGGGCTTATAAACCAACTTATAACTGGGGGGCACCACCTTGTGGGAATGATAGGAGGATTTCACCACCAAATATGGGTTTTGGTATAGTTCAAAGAATTTTTTCGGTACCCCAAATATGGAGGTTTCCTGGAGGTACCCCAGTCATCATCCAGTCGTCATGAATGGCGAGGACTGGAATTTTTCAAGCCTGGCAACTCGGGGATCCCCCATTTTAAGAAACTTCCGCAAGATCCCATATAGATTATTTAGATAGGGGGTTCTAAGAAACATAAAGAATTACACCATAGAATGCCATAGAGGTTGTTAAATAGTTAATGGATGTTAATACTGTGGATGGTTGCAAAACCCTGCACCACCTTGAATGGTTGAAACCTTATAAATAATGGGATAAACATGGATAAACCATCGTTTTCAACTGGTGATTCGGATTTCCACAGTAGGTTTCTTGATGATTTCAGCGGGGTTCACGAAAATTGGTGACTGTTTAAGTTGGCCATAGGTAAAAACCTTGTTCGCGGGGGCACCCCAAATGAAACTCTGATTTGGATTAGGGGTTTGCTAACATAGTTGAAACATGTCAATGAAATGTGGTGACTGGAGGTACTATTTACGATTTACTATTCCGGGGTTGTTAAATTAAGAATCATAGAATTCATAGGTCATAGTCTATGTGTTGCATAACTCTTCAGGTTTTGATTCATTCGTTTGTCAACTGATACTCATTATATGAATCTCATGAAATATGGGTATAATTCTGAATATGGGTACAGACTAGGTATCATTATATGGGTATACCGTACGGTATACCTATTAATATCGTATCAAATACCGTGATACTGATACTCATTTTTTTTGGCTATAATTCTCAGGACTCTGAACTGTGCATCAAATCACTAGGACCTCTAGGATCACCAGAAGGATAGGTCGTAACATCACTAAGATCATATAAGGATTACTATCAAACTGGATTAATATCCAAATAACATATATATAGGATATATAAAGGATATGAAATCTTTATATTGTTTTTTTTCTGCTATACATATCTATAAATGGAACATCACATGGGATAGTATACTAACCCCGGGCATTTCATTTTAGCATAAGATGTTGCACCTTAACACTGTCAATGCATTGCCCTCCCAGAAAACGATAAGAGTTTAAAAAAAACGATGCCCTCTGGTAATTTAACATAGCTATTGAAAACGGCCATTTATAGTGGATTTACCAATTGAAGATGGTGATTTTCCATAGCTATGTTAATTTACCAGAGGGTAACGAGCTTATACATGTACATGTTCATGAAGCCTGAAGATGGCAACCTGCACAGGCCTCCAAAACGATAGCTAAACGATAACAAACACGATAACGAAACATGAAAAAAACGCGAGCGTTTGGGCGGATACCCGCCTGACCGGTTTGAGCATATCAGTTTTCGAAGACCTGTATCTTTGATACATAGCGACGGAACATGAAAAGACATGAAAGCAAAATGAAAGGACATGAATGCAAAATAGAAGGAGCATGAGAGGAAATGAATGCACAATTAAAGGCGATGAAAGGAAATGAAAGCAAAAGAGGACATCTGTTGACTCTCGACCAAGGATGCTTTCACACCCACAGAAAGCTGGAAAATTCACACTTCTTGTCTACAGAGAGCTCACCACCTGAGAAAACGATAAGAGTAACAAAAAAACGATAACATGATTTTGGGTCATTTAAAAAGATACCGGGTTTTTATACAACCCCACATAAAATTGCACGAAGCAACTTCGGCGATCCCACTTTTTTCTGGGCCAAAGATTGACCGCTCTAATCATCTGAGTGGCTGCTGAAGCAGTGGCTGCTGCAGCACTGGTAAATTAACAGTTTGCGAACTGGAAAATCATCGTTTTTAATAGGTAAACCAACTATAAATGGTCCATTTTCAATAGCTATGTTAAATTACCAGAGGGTAGTTCGTGGATTTGATGATAGGTTTTAAATATGGAGTTCTAAGCATGAAACTATGGGCTTATGTTTAGTGGAACAGATTTCTATGATGGTTGATGATTACTTCGGGATTATATGGAAACCCGTGCGGAAAATTGGGGATTATCACAAGCGAAATGGGAATCCTGATCAACCTTTGGGATGTCATGGGGATACCATTGGTGGAAGAGACCACATATTTTGTTTGAAGTCTTTTTTAGGCTTTCGAGGGATCCAAAAGGATTTTGAAAAAAAAACAGCGAATCCTCAAAAGCCTTTGATGTGCTCACACATCCGCATTCAAAAAAAAGGTATGTTGAATGGTTTTCCAATTTTCTACCTGAGAGAACCTGCGCTTAGATTTGATGTGTTTTTTTGATGTGTTTTGATGTTCTTACCCTCTGGTAAACTAACATAACTATGGTTAAAATCACCATTTTCAAGTGGTAAATCCACTATTTCAAAATCACCATATTTTCAATAGCAAACTGTTAGTCATTACCAACTAAATCACCATTTTCAATAGCTATGTTAGTCATTACCAGAGGGTCATATGAAAATTTTGACGTTGCTGTGGCATCCCATCCCTCGGTCCGAGATTTTCTTCTTATGACTGGAGACCCGGTATTTTTCCATGGCGAAAGTCATGGCTTTTCTTATCGATGGGCGGCCTTACCGAAAACACCAGTTTGTCGAGACGATGTTTGGCGAAGGATCATCTGAATTGTTGATGTTTCGCGATGTTTGGTAAAATAATTTAGCAACAAGAGAAAAAACACACTTTGGTAAGATAGAACTATGGTTTAATATTGAATTGACAACCTGGGTATGCATCAACAATATGCACAAATATGCGATGCTATTTTTTTTTTCGATCAGTGAAGTTTTTTCAATCCAAGACTGGACTGGCTGAATTGCCATTAACCCTGGCTGTTAGTCCGAGTGAACAGCAACATGTTGGCCTTAGTAAATCTGATTTTCTGAATGATTTGCTGAATGTTTTTGTCCGGAAATCCACTACTTCGAAATATACTTAGTATACTTCGGGAATCGGATCAACAGGAAATCAAACTGGTTTTTTTTGGGGAGGTTTCGGAAACAAAAAAGCGAATGCTTTCAGCTTATACTGTAACTTTGAGCCGGTGTGCCGAGGATGGAGGTAAAAGGGGCTATACTCACAAAGAGATTCTCTACTGGACGTCCCCCGAGCGGGCTGCTCCTCGGTGAGGATCATCGAAGTGGAGAAATATCGGTGGTTTTTGGGCTTAGGTTAGCCACTTCTAAATGGGACAAGCCGTTTGGTATTGGGGACGAAGCCGATCACCAGGGTTAGATGAAAAAAACTGGGAGGATCCTCTAATTAAGTGTGAATTCACGGAGGCTGTGTTTATCAAATGTTTGGTCGTCGCCATGAGCAGCCCGATTGACCACCTATTGTTGATGGATCGCAAAACTGAACGCAGTTGTGTGAGTTGGTTATTGGAGCAGGTGTTTTTAGAGGGATGATGAATCAATAGTTTTTCCGATGAATGCAGCCGGGTTTTTCATAGTGATGTCCATAATCTATTGGCTAATACTACCAGATCTACCAGCCTAAAAAATACGTAGTATATTGTACATTGTACATACGACTCATCATGAAGTGGACGATCCAGATCATGACCCAACTTGGCGACTGTGGATACATGGATCCAGGATCCATGTTTGGGAATATCTTGTATTGTACCTGATGGGAGTATTCAACATGAATAGAAACCAAAGATCTAGATCCCAGCTTGGCATTAAGCGAAATATAGCCAATCTGGCAAGCCACTGCTTGCCAATCTAGTGGGATTTTCAGGACCCTAGAATGGAGGCACGTTAGTACCATATTTCTGGCGATATTTTCTGGTGATATTCCCTGAAATTTAGCCCTGAAAAATAGGCCTTATATTATATGGTAGGTATCGGTTCCTGTTGCATGGCCATTGTCCATATCTTTGGGGACCACAGGGACCATATATGACGTAACCTTTTTCGAAAGCGACTGGATATGGGGGGTTCCACAAATGGGGGGTACTCCAATAGCTGGATGGTTTGTAATGGAAAATCCTCAAAAAAGTGGATCATTGAGGGCTACCCCCATTTTAGGACCCCCCCTAAAATGTTTAACACAACATATTAATAATACAACTTCATTTGCGACCATTTCTTCGAGGATGTGTACAGACCAACAAACAAATCAATCTAAGATTTCGCATGATGCATTGAAGAATCGTTCTAAATGTATTGAACCACGAGTCTGGGTGAAGCTTTCTGTTAGCCTGTCATGGGCCATTGTTTTTTGCCATACATGATTTCAATTGATTTTATGATGTCTTATGGGTCATCGTATCCCTCTACAACTACGATTGCCGTGCTATGACACTACACACACATTATTCATATTATTATTCATCCTACACATTGGACATATATATATATAGAATTATATAGATATACTATGAAACCATTGGATATTTACACTATACACACAAACGTTCATCTTATGGTTCATATACAACGTATGAAACGATTGATCGTAACCGTTGCATGTCTCTCCGAGGAATACACCTACGACACCTTGGAGCACCACTACTATGACGTGGAGCCCGTGGAGTCGTCTTCCGGAGCGATCTAAGATCAGCCGTGGATTTTGTGGCCGCACGAAGTTGTGGCAATGCAATTGTTTGAAATTTTGTGGACTTCCCTTCTCCAACCATAGTCTGTGAAACAAAATATGGAAAAGATTTCTGAAGAGATCGTTGGACACAATAGTCAATCGTTGGACATCAAATAAGTGGTTTGTTTCTATGAAGCTTCATGAAACTGATCTGTGAGGCGGGGATTGTCCAGGAAGGTCGTTTGTTGCAAGGTCGTTCGTTGCATGCGACGGTCGTTCGTTGCATGCGACTAAGCTAAAGAGCTTTTATATATGTTTTAAAGGCACCAAGTATAGTGGCCTCGGGCTGCCGGCGCTGCCGGCGCAGAACAGTTGTTTCGGTGAAGCCTTGGAGGAAGCCTTCAGATCAAAATAGAACAAGTTCATCCCCCCAGTGTAATATCTTATCAATATATGGATGTGGGTCAAAATGGAAGACCTAGGGGACCACAGATGTTAGTCTAGTTTAGTATTAACCATCCAATTATTGGGGTACCTAATTTTGACCCATACCCATATATTAATATCATCACAGTATTGTTTTGTTTGTTATTACTGTTCTATTGTACTATTGAATTTATTGAATACTATTGACATTTTTTTAAAGCATTAATGTTGCTAATATTATGAATGAAATTATGATGATCACACTGTTTTCCGTCAACGGTGATAGCTTTATTTCAGCTACCAGGCGAGTATATGATTAGAATTCAGCCAGACCAGCTGATGATTTCAATATAGTATGGATGATTTCAATAATGTGTTTTCCCTGTCTTCAATATATTTCATCAATTTTCCCTATTCACGACATGGATGAATTGATACTAAAGTAATGATATGTATATAATTATATAATTTAGATTGCCATTGGTACTCCATGTTGGACTCATGCGGGGTGGTGCCGGCCGGTTATGGTCATTGGTTTATACCCCCTTTAACTATACAGGATGGTGCCCCATAGTTAGCTAAGTTGGTTTATAAGTCCAATAACTATGGTTTATAGGTGATTTATCTATAGTTAATGGGCTTATAACCCATTTACAACTGGGGAGGCACCACCTTGTAGGTATATATCCCTATATATCTCCCTAATCAACCCTAGTTATTGGACTTGTGTTCACCAACTTAGCGATTTAAATCACCATGCAATAGGTTGGTGAATTGGTGAATCTCCCCGCGATAAAACCAGATTTTGAAAAAAAAATCTAGGATAAAACCATCTGATTACAGTGGAGGACCAGCAGTTAGAATATGGGAAAATCAAACTTCCGTGTTTAACGTGAGTCCAGGATATATCTGTTTTCATATGTTGTTGAGTTGCGTTAATTCACACATAGAATTTTAAAAATAAAAAGGCCCCACACACTTAGAATATTTTGGATGTTTATGTATAGTTTGATATTAAGAGAAAACCATAAAAATCGTGTGTGTCACAGCCGTTTTCGAGGCGTCTCAAAACCCACAATCGTTTTGGACACAACTGTTGAATTTGTGTCTAAAACAACCACATTGGGTTCGTACGTAATTAGTCACTTTGTACATCAAGCAAGGCAAAGAAAAGAAACATACAGTTGGGTTGGGTTCGTTAATTCCTTCAAAACAAAGGTAAATTGCAAAGCAAATGCAGCTGTCTCAAAACAATCTCAGTACATCACCACATCGGCTTGCAGTTGTTGCAATTCGTTCTGCAAAACACACTCATGGTACATACCAGCTGGTTGGCAGTTGTTGTTTTTGTTTGTGTAAAATTGTGCATTTATAGGCAGTGAATGCACTTAGAATATGGTCAAGGTCAAGGAAGGCACATAACCGAACAGTTTGCAGTTGAGTTCCTTACTGCGAAGCAAGCAAGGTACAGTGTCAAACAGTTTGCAGCTGTTGAGTTCCTAATTGCAACACAATGTCATCCGAGCACCATATGCTTTACAGTTCTTGCACCTGGTACTGCAAAACACGCATGGTACAGTACCAGCTGGTTGGCAGTTGTTGTTTTTGCTTGTGTAAACCTGTCCATGTATGGGTAGTGAATGCACAAAACAATCAAGGTACAGTGCCAAAAAGTTTGCAACTGCTGAGTTCATGATTGCAAAACAATTTCAGTACAGTACCACGTAGACTTGCAGTTGCTGCATTTCGTTCTGCAAAACACACTCATGGTACAGTACCAGCTGGTTGGCAGTTGTGTTTTTGCTTGTATAAAGCTGTGCATTTATGGGCAGCGAATGCACTTAGAATATTGTCAGAGTTGCCAGAGTCGCTTGGTCCATCAAGGAAGGTGCAGAACCAAACAGTTTACAGTTGAATTTGTTACTGCAAAGCAAGCAAGGTCCAGTTCCCAACAAATTGCAACTGCTGAGTTAATAATTGCAAAACTACCTCAGTACAACGCCGCATGGTTTACATTTCCTTGCATCTGGCACTGCAAAACACGTATGGTCGCCGCATGGTACATTCCCAACCCGTTTGCAGTTGTTGCGTCTGCCGTTTGCCTGTATAACTGTGCATTTAATTTATGGGCAGCAAATGCACTTAAAATATGATCACAACTAACATAGTCACTTTGAAAATCAATCAAGACAAAGAACAGAAACATACAGTTGGGTTGGGTTCGTTAATTCCTTCAAAACAAAGGTAAATTGCAAAACAAATGCAGCTGTCTCAAAACAATCTCAGTACATCACCACATCAGCTTGCAGTTGTTGCAATTCGTTCTGCAAAAACCCTCTTGGTACAGTACCAGCTGGTTGGCAGTTGTTGTTTTTGTTTGTGTAAAATTGTGCATTTATAGGCAGTGAATGCACTTAGAATATGGTCAAGGTCAAGGAAGGCACATAACCGAACAGTTTGCAGTTGAGTTCCTTACTGCGAAGCAAGCAAGGTACAGTGTCAAACAGTTTGCAGCTGTTGAGTTCATAATTGCAACACAATTTCATCCGAGCACCATATGCTTTACAGTTCTTGCACCTGATACTGCAAAACACGCATGGTACAGTACCAGCTGGTTGGCAGTTGTTGTTTTTGCTTGTGTAAACCTGTCCATGTATGGGTAGTGAATGCACAAAACAATCAAGGTACAGTGCCAAAAAGTTTGCAACTGCTGAGTTCATGATTGCAAAACAATTTCAGTACAGTACCACGTAGACTTGCAGTTGCTGCATTTCGTTCTGCAAAACACACTCATGGTACAGTACCAGCTGGTTGGCAGTTGTGTTTTTGCTTGTGTAAAGCTGTGCATTTATGGGCAGCGAATGCACTTAGAATATTGTCAGAGTTGCCAGAGTCGCTTGGTCCATCAAGGAAGGTGCATAACCAAGCAGTTTACAGTTGAATTTGTTACTGCAAAGCAAGCAAGGTACAGTTCCCAACAAATTGCAACTGCTGAGTTAATAATTGCAAAACTACCTCAGTACAACGCCGCATGGTTTACATTTCTTGCATCTGGCACTGCAAAACACGTATGGTCGCCGCATGGTACATTCCCAACCCGTTTGCAGTTGTTGCGTCTGCCGTTTGCCTGTATAACTGTGCACTTAATTTATGGGCAGCAAATGCACTTAGAATATGATCACAACTAACATGGTCACTTTGAAAATCAATCAAGACAAAGAACAGAAACATACAGCTGGGTTCGTTACTTCCTTCATAACAAAGGTAAATTGCAAAACAAATGCAGCTGTATCAAAACAATCTCAGTACATCACCACATCGGCTTGCAGTTCTGCGAAACACACTCATGGTACAGTAATAGCTGGTTGGCAGTTGTTGTTTTTGTTGATGTAAAATTGTGCATTTATGGGCAGTGAATGCACTGAGAATATGGTCACAACCACATTGTCACTGATAGTCCATCAAGAAAGGTACACAACCGAACAGTTTACAGTTGAATTTGTTACTGCAAAACAAGCAAGATACAGTACTACAAAGTGTACAAATGTTGAGTCATGATCGCAAACAATCTCAGTACATCACCACATGGTTTACTGTTGTTGCATTTGGTGCTGCAACACATGCATGGTACAGTACCAACCGGTTGGCATTTGTTATTTTTGCTTGTGTAAAACTGTGCATTTCTGGACAGTGAATGCAGTTAGAATATGGCCACAACTGCCAGAGTCGCGTATTCCATCAAATAAGATACAGAACCGGACAGTTTATAGTTGAGTTCTTTGTTGCAAAACAAGCACTGTACAGTACCAAATCATGAAACAGTTGAGTTCATGTTTGCACAACAATTTCAGCAGAGCACCGCATGGCTTACAGTTCTTGCATCTGGTAGTGCAAAACACGCACGGTAGAGTACCAACCGTTTGGCAGTTGTTTTCGTGTAAAAGTGTGCGTTTCTGCGCAGTAAATGCACTTAGAATATGCACACAACTGCCAGAGTCACTTTGTCCATCAAGCAAGATACAGAACTGAACAGTTTATATATAGTTGAGTTTGTTACTGCAAGACAAGCCGTGTACAATACCAACAAAACATAAACAAAATGCAACTGTTGAGTTCATGATCGCCGATAAATCTCAGTACGGTACCTCATGGTTTACAGTTGTTTTTGGTACTGCAGCAAAACACGCATGGTACAGCACCAACCGGTTTTGCACGTGCTGCTTTTGCCCGTATAACTGTGCGCTTATGGGCAGTAAATGCACTTAGAATATGGCCACAACTACATAGTCACTGATAGTCCATCAAAGAAGGTACCGAACCAACAAGTTTACTGTTGAGTTTGTTATTGTAAACCATGTTCTTGTTGTGTTGATGTATTGGGTTTTGTTCGTTTTCCATTGAGATTTGCGAACCCATACATTGAGGTACTCATGCGGTAGCACGGTAGAGTACCATAGATTGATGGGGAAACCCAAAAAAAAACAGGAACGGGGATAGAGAGAGAGAGAGAGAGCGAGAGGAGGCTTGGAGGTAATGATTTTTATTGGGAATTACTGGGATATATGGTCGGATGTAGCTAGTTTTTCCTTAAGACAGCATACTACAAAAATATTCTATGTGTACCCCCTCGATTTGAATATTCTTAGTGCTTTTCACCCCGGGCTCAAGTATGTTAAAAATTAACATAAATCCATATTCTAAAACTTTAGTTTTTTTTTTAAATTCTAAGTGCCGGTCCGCCACAGTATAAGTTACCCTCTTGTAATTTAACAGTTTGCTATTGAACATGGCCGAGTCGAAATAGTTGATTTACCCATTAAAAACATGGTGGATCTTTCCAGTTCGTTTTTTGTAGGTTTACCAGGCCGGGTAAATCCCATGAAATCAGCATGTTGGTGAAATCACCACCGCCCCAAACGCCAGGTCTATCGTGAGCAGATGCGCATGGCAGTGCAGCAAGCGAGCCCCATCAAGGCGCTTCGCTGCGGAAAAGCTATGGAAATTCAGAGCTTGATTGTGAAAGCATATGATATCATGATTTCAGATTGATACTGAATCAGAAAAAGAGGCATTGAAAGATATTGAAACCATATAAAACTATCATTTTTTTCAGATCAATCAGAAAAAGAGGGATTGAAACCATAAAACATTGATTCTGATTGATATGCCTTCAATGATATGATGGATTATGATTGATATGGCCATACAACATTCTGTAGGTTTTAGGTGATTTGAAAAATGTGAGTTGATATATGATTAAGATGGTATATTATTTTTGTTCTTATTCTGAACATAAGGATTTAACTTAAATGAAAAATGAGGTTTTCGTATCAAATCGAATTGATTGAATGAAAGCGCAGATGTTTATCAATGGACATGGGGTGTTATACTACCTCACTTCGCGACGTCCGCGAGGTCGTGATAGCTGTACACGACCCTGAAAATCCACCATTTTTTTTGTGGTGTCACTAATCTTCCAACCCCGACTCATGGCACGGTCTATGTTAATTTACTGGAGGGTAAGAGGGTAATGCCAACAACAATTCCGTGATACACGGTTTTATCATCACCTGTGGTGATTCTCAAACATTGGTGGTTCAACCATCAAAAATGAGGAATATAAATGAACATATGCGATGAACTGTTGCTGGAAATTGTGTCCAAAAATGGTGCATACCAGATAATATGGTGGTTTCCATCAATGATGGTACCCCAAAATGGTTGGTTGATAATGGAAACTCCTATGAACATGGATGATTTGGGGGTACCCCTATGACTTACAAGGTGGTGCCCCCAAGATAGCTAAGTTGGTTTATAATTCCAATAACTATGGTTTATAGGTGCTATATCTATAGTTGATGGGCTTATAAACCAACTTATAACTGGGGGGCACCACCTTGTAGGAAACCTCTATATGGCAATTCTTCATTGAGAGAATGGCTGATAAACCACATCGTTTGGACTTTGATCATTGACAAGCCCATAGTGGTGGGGAACCCAAGTCAAACACCCCGTTTTGGTGGGGCAATGGTTTGTTCCAGCAACCCCAACAGTAAATTGGGGATGGTTTGGCCAGTGGAAAATCATTCACCACTGGCCCAAGTGGAGACAACACTTTTCCGGATGTCACTCGATCCAACTGGAAATACCACGATCCAAACGAATCATTAACGGGGGTTTCCTAAGTCATAGGGGTTCCCCCAGTCATCATCCACGTGATTAGACCATTTTAGTATTGAAAGCTATGGTGACTTGGGGTAGCCCCATTTTAGATATTTTAGGAAGCCCCCATTTTAGAGAGGTTCCAGTGAAGGACATTAAACAACAATAGAAGGGGAACGACGTTCCTGGCAAATTTTTCGATCAACTAGTGTCAACCCTGGATAAGCGGATAACCCTCCAATTAAACAGCCTAGGGGTTGATATGGGTTGATTTATCCAGGGGTGGACAGGATGGCGCATTAGGAATGAAATCAAATGAACCTGCCGAACTTGCCACGTCTTGGAATTGACCCCTGGATGTTGCATATGATCTTTTGGACATGTGGGGAAAATGCTGGACACTTCGGGTTTTAGGTTGGGATTACCCAATGGGTAAATGGCTTCGTCTGAAAACAGATTCTTAGAGTACCCCATTCCGTCCATTGGTCAAAATCATAATGTTCATTCATTTTCCAAATTAACTTTGATGACATCGGCCAAACATGGGGGAGTAGTCCATTTTCAGACAGAATATCCCCAATATATACTGTATATACTACGTATATATATATATATATGTACGTATATCCCATTCCCATTTGTCCCTCGTTAAATCCAGACATTTTTCCTGACATTCAGGACCTCTTGCACCTCCCTGCGCGGCTTTCAGGCAGGGAGTTGACTTTCGGGAAAACTGAGAAGATGGGCGAGATGGTGGGGAGAAACATGAATCGAATCATCTTTAAACACAAGTAGGTGTTAAAAAATGTTGTATAAACATTGTAATTGTAATAATATAAACATGAATCGATTTGGAACTGTCTTGATTCAACATATATAGTTTTATTCTTATATGCATGAACATGATTGTACATTACTATTTAGCCTTGTTCAGAATTTAGCATGGTTTGATTTTATTTTGAACATCATGGATCACGGTGATTTTTTGACTAGGACCTGCATCACAGAACTTATCATTTTTTTGGGGGTGGCAACACCCAAGTGATAGAAGTTGGTCAAATCCGAACCTAATTTTCGTGGAACAAGACCAGCTAATGGGGCATCTTTTGTGGGGGTGAATGTCTATTTTGTGGTTTCCAAAGTCATAGGGGTACCCCAAGTCATCATCCATTGATGGATTTTCCATGAAATCAATCATCCAGCGAGCTTGGGGTACCCCCACGACTTGGGAAACCAGCATATTTCAGTTTTTCTGGCCAACATTTGCCATGTTTTAGTTTCAGATGATCTTCTTGTAGATGAGTATTGAATTGTAGATAGCCATATCGATGTATCATAATTATAGATCCTGTATCGATGCTTGAATTCGGAAGATTATGTTTCATAATTATACGTAGTTTAAATATAGGTAACCAGCAATTTGGAACCATTAATGAAACCAGAAGGGTTTGTCTGAAAATACCTCAAATTTGCCAACATTTCCATGGACATGTAGGGTGGTTTACCTCATTGACAAGCCCGTAATCATAGCTGTCTAGATATTTTTCATTATATCCCCATGATATTACCATATTGTGGTTGGTTTACCTCCATGTTTGGTTTTATTCCAATAACAACTTTTTTTTAAATTTAGAACTTTTGTTAATGGTGGTTAAAAACCAAGGTATAACTCATCCCCAACCTCGGATAGGTAGTAAAAAATCCGTTTGTTGTTTACTAGAAATTTATCACAATGACCATAAACAGCAAACGATGATTTTTTTTGGGGGCTACCACAGATTGACCATGTGGTGGTTTAAAACCAAGGTTTTTGACGGGGAGGCACCCAAGGTAATCAGCTCAAGTGGTAAAGGTCTGGGGGTTCATCCCCGGAAATTCGAAGGTCTGGGACAAGTGTTGGGCTATGTTAAACAACAACGCACGTTTTTTCACCATGGAAAAATGGTTGGTTTAGCCATCAAAACTAGTGTAACTTAAGTTTTAACATGTTTTAAGCATCAAAATTGGTGTCTTGACCATCAAAAGTTTTTTTTAACAAAATCAAAAGCGGTGGTTCAACCAGCAGAGGTTGGGGTTTGACCAATAACAAATGGAGTTTGGCTTTGCCCCCCCCCAAAAAATGGCAAGTTTGGCAAAGAGCATGTTACAAAGGTCTGTCAGTCAAAGGATAGCGCAACCCCCTTTCATAGTAAATTATGTTACTAATGCTAATCCCTTACCCCTGATCAGATGAAATACGTTGAAGTTCCCACTTCGTTTGAGGGTTGTAAAAAATGTGACGGGTGAACGGATTACATCAGGTCGTTCCCAAATCAAAGATAGGAGATTCCGAGATTCCTGACCAGCAATACCAGCACTTCCAAGTAGGGTCTTTGCTTCCAAGTCCCTTGAAACCGGATGAATCATGTAGAATCAACACATCCGCAGGATCGTCATGAAACCAGATGTCTCCGGGACTCCATGGCGATCATGGCAGTTCCGGGATGAACCAAGTCCAAGATGTGGTCTTCGGCCATGGTGAAAATCTTGGCTCAAGAGAGGATCCGTAGATTTTTCACGCCATGAAGTTTGCAAAGAAACTGCAAGAAGAACTGGAACAGGGATGGAATGGTCAGTCGCTTGGCAGCCTTGGCATGGATGGCATTGAAAAGGGTATATTTTTCAGGATACTTTGATAAGGGAAGTGGGGCGTTCCATCCTAACCCGAAGATTCTCTGTCCTCATTCCACTGGTCGTTTAAAGAAGATTGGGACACCTGTGATGGCTTTCCTGTGGGGGAAATCATCCATTTCAATCCATTTCATCATTTCATCGCGCAATGAATCATGTTTCAGATTTGATCATGAATCTTTAATGAACTCATTTCGGACGGCTGTGGTTTCAGTGAATCTTACCGTAATAAGATCCCTCTAAGGCCTATTCTATCAATGAACCCCCCTTTCCAAATCATCTTCAGTTGGAATCATCCATTTTCATCCCATCACTGCAAATGATGTGCTCAATGATTGCTAGGCATTCCTGGTGAAAAACACCCATGATTTCTGCCCCCTTAGGCCTCCTTAGGCCCCCTTTGGCCCCCAGTGCCCCAAGGTATTTAGATTACAAGGCGCTGAAGAAGGTGATGAAAAATGGCGAGGGAGAGGTGAGGGCCCCAGGTGATGATCGAAGGGGAGGTCAGTGGCTCGGGCCCCAGGGCCCCAGGGCCCCAGCTTGGAATGGCTGAGTTGGGCTGCAACAATTCTTGGGTTATGTTGGGTTTATAGTAGATAATCTGTAGATATTATGATATATTGAAGTAGTCAATTCAATAATTCAATATTAAAAACCAAGAAACCTTAGTAATTATAGCTTTTTTGCCATGATCGGCATTCCATGGTGTCCCTGATCCCAAAAGTCCATTGGACATGGAGATTCAATGGCTATCCACCCGCCCTTTAAAGACACTTGGCAATGTCTATATGTCTACGGGGAAAACCGGGAAAATCCCCATTTTTGCCAGTGAAAAACCATTATGATTATCATTATGGGTCACCAGTTTGAATGGTTAAATTTCTGAATGGTTGAACCTATGGTTCACCATTTTGAAGGATCAAATTTTTGGAATGCTTAAACCGGTTTTTCAACACCATTTCGTCGCGACATGTTGCCAGGATTTTTGCAATGCTCTGAGTTCCGAATTGCATAAGGTGCCTGGCAGGGATGTATTTAGCGCCCGCGGAGACTCAACATGTCGCTGGAGAAAATCTAATGACAGGAAACCCTTATTTCGTTATAATATGTATACATATATATATATATATACATATACATATATACATATATACATATATACATATATACATATATACATATATACATACATACATACATATATACATATACATATATACATATACATATATACATATATATATATATATACACGTACTGCTAAAACACCACTGTTTCCCATAGACTTTCCTTTAATCCAAAGCCCACTTCAAGTTGCGCCGGTTTTTGTGTTTATGATGTTGACCCAGGATTTGTAACCCTGGTCGGGGTTGAAAAACCATCCGTTTGGTGATGCGGTAGACCAAAACATAAAGAACCATAAATCATATCCAAGTTTATCAGACATATATTGTATCAACCATCACCAATTAAGAGTTTATTGTTTGGTTACCTCATGAAAATTGGTAACGCTTTTTTCGAATCCCTCGACCCAAAGGGTTGATTTTCCTAAGTAAGTTGTCTTTTGGTACAGGATGGTGCCCCCCCAGTGATGTGAACGTTGGTGTGTAAACCCCATCAACTATAGTTATATCTATCATAAACCATAGTCAAGCCACTTTTCTTAGGCCATCCTGTAGGTTCACATCACCATTTTCTTACAGAACAGCTTTCCATTTAGAGCAGATGGGAAGCTTGACCTATTCCAGACTTTTACAAGGGGTGTATTCTCTTACTTTCATTGGTGAATGCATATCCCCATTCTCCTAATATCTTCATGAGTTGCAAGGGTTTATTGGTTTAAATATGTTTAGATGTCTTTTTTACTGGCCAATACTTAGTTCAATACTTCATTAACGTTCCCGTTCTACCAGTACGAGTCAATATCTCCATTGATTGCCCTTGACCGAGATCGTCGTAGCCGTGATCGGCGTGACACACGAGGAGACAGAGGTCACCATGATCGTGAAGCTGCCGACAAGAAAGAAGACAAAAGCCAAGATGAAGATGAGCACCGCCGCAGGGAAAACAAATCATCTCCTTTGTGGTTGAGAAGCCGCAGCCGGCAAGGACGACATGGTGGCCACCGCAACCCCGAGAAATCTCGATCTCGGGAAGGTGGCACTGGCAGTGGCAATTGGGCAAACTCTGCCCCGGCCTCTGCCAGTGGTGGTGATCGTTTGTGGTGCCCGGAGTGCCACAAACAGATGAAGACATCTTCGTTCTCACTGTCTCAACACTTGTGGCAGTGCCATCCGGAAAGTGAAGAAGCAAAGAGGAGGTCACGAGACTACAACAAGCTTGTGCACGAGAAGAAGATGGGGGCTGCCAAAAGATACACGGACGAACAGGTACCCATCTTCTCCATACCTCATCAAACATGGCTGGAACATTCTGAATCCTCCATTAGTTCAATGATTTTTCCAGCTATAAACGCCGATTTTCCGGTATTTCCTATGGTTTTCCTATGGTTTTCCTATGGTTTCCCTAGGATTTCCAGCCATGTTCCAAGAATCGGTGTGGTTCGGGTCCCATGGCGGCTATGGGTTATGCTCATCCATCCCAAGTTGTGGTCATCCTTATGGATATGAATAACAATGGATACTAACCAAAAGTAATGTTATATATGGATTATTTTTGATGGTGGATTATCCATTGTTATGAACCTATCCATTGGTAATATCCTTGGATATGAAGCATATCCAAGGATAAAATGGTTAACCAATTAATGTTAATAATATATTATATGGTAATAATTGAATTATATAATTACACATGGCAACCAGTATATATATATATATTAAATGATCAGTGTTATTATACTGGTTGGTTAAGAACGGGATGAACCCCGTTCTTGGATTATTACACAATTTCCATTTTTTTTTGGCTAGTGTTTTGTCACTTCTATAATTAATCAACCAACCAGGTTTTTGAACACTGCTCAAATGCTGATGGATGGATGTTTTGTCCCTTTTCCACATCATGAATACTGGCTTCCTGAAAACCATGGGGATTCTGAATTCTGATGGATTCCTGAAAATCGCTAGGCAAAAATGAGGGGATGACCATCCCCTTTTATGGGAAAACATTGACCATGTTTTTTTTTTTGTTGCCTCCATACTCCATGGGTCTAATCCTTATAATTGTAGGTATATAATTATCCGCTATTAAAACATCTTATAACTGGACCTGCACTTACCCAAGTAATGTCGAAGAATTTTCGATTTGTAAACCGATTCACAACGGCTGCCTCTGTTGAAATAGTTGGTCAACATGCACAATTGCTAGCTGTTTATCATAATGATAATCAAGTAGCCTAGTTGGTTTTAAACTAGATGTCATAGTTGTTAGTCAGAATATTGTTAGTTTGACCATCAACGGTCCTATAGAAGTATTTATCATTTAAACTACTGGATTTATAAATAGAACACATCCCACGCAGATAGAACCGGTTTTGTAGTCTGGATGTCGTTTCCAGTTTATACATTTCCAGGTTTACAGCGTGTCTATCTAGTTTGGGGCTACCTACATACATACATACACACCTACCTACCTACCTACCTACCTACCTACATACCTACATACCTACATACCTACATACCTACATACCCTACATACCCTACATACCCTACATACCCTACATACCCTACATACCCTACATACCCCTTCATACCCCTTCATACCCCTTCATACCCCTTCATACCGTACATACCGTACATAGCGTACATACCTACATACCTACATACCATTACATACCATTACAAACCATTACATACCATTACATACCATTACATACCATTACATACCATTACATACCATTACATACCATTACATACCATTACATACCATTACATACCTACATACCTACATACCTACCTACCTACCTACATACCTACATACCTACATACCCTACATACCTACATACCTACATACCTACATACATACCTACATACCTACATACCTACATACCTACATACCTACATACCTACATACCTACATACCTACATACCTACATACCTACATACCTACATACCCTACATACCCTACATACCGTACATACCGTACATACGGTACATACCGTACATACCGTACATACCGTACATACCCTACATACCCTACATACCGTACATACCTACATACCTACATACCTACATACCTACGTACCTACGTACCTATGTACCTACATACCCTACATACCCTACATACCCTACATACCCTACATACCCTACATACCCTACATACCGTACATACCGTACATACCGTACATACCGTACATACCGTACATACCGTACATACCGTACATACCTACATACCTACATACCTACATACCTTCATACCTACATACCTACACGCCTACACCCTATACACACCTACACACCTACACACCTACATACCTACATCCCTACATCCCTACATCCCTACATCCCTACATCCCTACATGCCTACATCCCTACATGCCTACCTTCGTGCCTACGTGCCTACGTGCCTACGTGCCTACGTGCCTACCTACCTACCTACCTACATACCTACATACCTACATACCCTACATACCCTACATACTCTACATACCCTACATACCCTACATACGCCTTCATACCGTACATACCGTACATAGCGTACATACCATTACATACCATTACATACCATTACATACCATTACATACCATTACATACCATTACATACCATTACATACCATTACATACCATTACATACCATTACATACCTACCTACCTACCTACCTACATACATACATACATACATACATACATAGATACATACGTACATACATTGGACAAATTCCAGAAATATCTAGAATCAATGATATGGTAATTTCCATTAACCATCATAAACATTTTATATCAACATATCTCAACCAAAATCATAACACAATTACAAGGGTCTGCCCCCTAAGTCATTTTTGTTGGCTTACACCCCTATCAGCTCCCCTATGAACTACCATAAACCCCACATTTATTGGAGTTATATGGAGTGATATTTACCAACTTAGCGTTCAGAAACTTTGGCAATGTAAAAAATGATCATCATTACAACTGATAGACCATGATAGACCAAGAAACATTTTTATAACAACTATCATCATTGACATATTGCCATTACAAAATAGCAATTGATTATCATCACTGTGAAATTCAGACAAAAGACTCATTTCACCAACCATGGCAGTGATCATCCACAGTTAACCCAGGGGATCCACAGTGAGTCACGGATTTTCCCCTGCAAGGTCCATGACTTCATGCGACACCAGCAGGAGGCATTACAGGTGGGATTTTTTGGACGAGTGGACGGGCAGGATGTAGAAATGAGTGGACCCAAAGCTGCTTAAGCTATATCCCCACTGCCATTTCCTCTAGGGCTAACAAAAAAGTGACTGCCATTTTTTAGAAACTCAATGGCAGGATCCAAAAATGGGGAATTCATATGCAATAGATATAAATTTTGATGGTGGATGACGGTGGATGACGTAACAAACTATGGGATTTACTATGATTTCACACGTAAACTATGGGAATTCGTAGGATTCAGCCTGTGGAATTCACCGGCAAAATCAGGGTCAGGGTTAACCCTAGTTAAAGCTAGCAATTTTAGCAATGAAAGATACTTCAATCAGCTAAAATTGTGGGCTAAACATGGTTAAAACGGCCAAGGGTCCAAGGGTTCTATCTAAGCAGCCCTATTA
Source organism: Cladocopium goreaui (assembly GCA_947184155.2). Classification (NCBI taxonomy): domain Eukaryota; class Dinophyceae; order Suessiales; family Symbiodiniaceae; genus Cladocopium; species Cladocopium goreaui. The sequence continues at coordinate 25,389 of CAMXCT020002142.1, read as the reverse complement.
TAGTGATGCCAGCAGCAACTAAGAGCTCGAAATGTCGAAATCGATGACTCGCGCACTTCTCCGAGAACATGTTGCACAAGCCACAGATGGCAACTAGAAACTAAGCACACGACTGGGGCCATGAAGAAAATCCCCTGGTTGATTGAGGATGATGATGACTCATTGGATTATGCAACTTATCAACCAACTAGTATACAGTATAGTAGAGATGGTTTTTTCAGGCTATTTTTGATGGATCAAGTGATATTACATCCAAGTACAGCAATATCTACAGCATCCAAACATCGATTGAACAAGTGAAAAACGACTGAGCCCTGGCAAGATGCTAATTCCCAGAAGTTTAGTAAAGTAGGGTATATAATTAATATGAAAATGACTGACTTTTTATACCTTGCAGGTTGCAAGGTAATCTTCTAGATTCTAGGGTATATAATTAATATGAAAATGACTGACTTTTTATACCTTGCAGGTTGCAAGGTAATCTTCTAGATTCTATGAACTGTTCTAAAGATGACGATTTTATGGGACATCGATCTTTCCCAGGATAGATCAGGATAGTTTCGGTGGGTGAATTAGAAAATCGCCAGGATCAGATCCCTGGAATGCTGATGGAGGAGCCGGTTGCGTTGCTGGGTGGGTAGGATTCCAAGTTGCCAATGTCAAATATATGGGGTTTCCTGGAATGGGGGCACCCCAAAATGGATGGTTTATAATGGAAAATTCTGCTAAAATGCATGATTTGGGGGTACCCCTATTTTAGGAAACCTCTATAATTGTGTTATAATTATATACCCTATATTGCCTATATTAGGTTGTTTACTTTGGAATGCGAACCGAAAACTCAACCATGAAATTAGCGGAGCGTCGTGTTTGCCGTCGAACTAAATGGGCCATCTATACCATAGCAAGGCTATGTTAAATAAGCAGAGGGTGTACTGGAAGTACTTTCCTCTCTCTGTGTATGTGTCAAGATGTCAACTGAAGTTGGGAACCATACATTGACCATTGCCTGTATCACGCATCCCTACAAATTGCTGGCTGGGTACATCATGCTTGCTGGTTCAGCCCAGCTAGTAAGTGCTTTGTAGCCACGTTTATGAATGTACTAACCCACCCATTTATAACTCTGGTCATAACCCACTTTAACCCAGTGGGGTGAGCCACCAGTCGTGAGCATAGAAGCCATGGATTTCCAAATCGATTTCCATCCGCTGATGCGCCCAGTCGTGACTTGAACGAGGTTTTTTGACATGGCTGGCTCAACCACGCTTAAAGTTTGATTATGTTCCAATTGTGGTGCCCTCTGGTAATTTAACATAACTATGGAAAATCACAATTTTTGATGGGAAAACTCACTATAAATGGCAATTTTCAATAGCTATGTTAAATTACCAGAGGGTATCATTTCCCCAAAGTTTCACATGGCTGGATCAGTTTGTATATCCCATTAGGTACCTTTTTTTAAATACCCCTTTCGTTGGTGGGTCGCACCTTGGCAGTCGTGGCAGTGGACGGAACCACCAGACCATTGCTGATTAAATGGCAACCCTATGATTTTTTTATGTCACCTAGCTGCTATGGTTAATGATGGCCCATAAAAAGTTCGGTGTAAACACCTACTAAGCATGTTTTTTGTCTGTAGCGATGATGTTTTATAGTTTACTAGAGGGTAACAACTTGGCTGTCCTATTGTTTTGCCTGTTTTGTCACTAAAAAAATCTGCTTTATTGCTGGCAATACAGCTTATTTGGCCAGGTGCTCCATGTCAAGCATTTGTTTGATGATCATTCCGATATTGCTGGGTTTGAGTCATTTCAAGCTGGTTGTCATTGCTATTTGTCATAATATTCATTTCTGTCATATTGCTATACTCCCTCATTATCATACAGAATTGTGAGTTGCCATAACTATGGAACATATCATGAAAACATGGGGATATGAATGGGAATTAGCCTCTGGTAATGACTCACATAACATCACATAACTATGGAAACTCATCATTTTCAAATATGTTCAATGGATAATTCAATCATTCATCAAAATTTCCATGCCATGGCCTCCATAGGAGACTCAGCAGATCAAACTCAGAGGCGTGGTTTTTCGTTGTTCCGCGGCTCCGCTGGAAGATAAACACGTTTATTTCATGGGGGCCTCACTGAATTTGAAAAACCAAATTGGAATTTCACCCAATTTCACCCTTCAGAATGGTAAAGGTAGAGTCTAGCAGATACGTGGCCTCTACAAGGTGGTGCCCCCGTTCGATAGCTAAGTTGGTGAACATAACTCCAATTTCACTATGGTTTTTGTTGGTGATATATCGAACTAGTTAATGGGCTTATAAACCAACTTATAACTGGGGGGCACCACCTTGTAGGGCCTCTTCCCCTGGTTTTCTTTTGCTCTTGGGTGGCAACCGCCTCGTGCGGATTGACTCGCACATTCCAGGCTTTTGATTTTCTAGAAGCAAGGTCTTTGAGTAGTGACCGGCCCCGGCTCACCAGTTCATTTTTTAATCATCAAAAAAGGCGAATCATTGATATTTGAATAGATTGAAGTATCAAAAAAAATATTTGACCAATCAAAAGGGAACTGGGATTGCCATAGTGACTATACTGGTGAATACCCCAAGCTATTGTCAAATTTAAAGAGTAGCAGTGTTCACATGTGTTCACCATGACACCATGGGGATTCTGGGGTATGTACCCTGATTTTTTTTTAAAGGCAAAGGCAACTTTTTGATGTGAGTAGACCATGGTTTGATAGTACCCTCCAGTAAATTAACATAGACCCTGGCAGATAGGAATTGGAAGATTAGTTTCCTCGAACAATTGGTGATTTTCAGGGTCTATGTTTATTTACCAGAGGGCAACGGGTTGACTTGAATTTTGTTTCGTGCCATAAATTGATATAAATTGTTTCATTGCTAGCTGCTATCCCACTTTAAAAGTGGATGGTATGTAAGATAAGCTATGTGGGGGTTGCAGTTGAAGCCTTGATTATCTAACATTATCTAATTATATAGTCTTGTAAAGCTCGCTACTATGGCTCTTCGCGCATTTCTAACTTCGATTGTCATCGAAGGTGGTCGCCTCGTAAAGTTCTAATAATAGTGATTTGAATTGATTTGAATCGTCTTTAAGATCTTTCCATGAGAATACAGTCAAATATCTTTGCAAACCACCAAAACTGTTGTTAATGTATTAAATCATATACCGTATGTAGTATATACATATTAGAGCTTGACATTTATTGTATTTGTCCCAGACTTAGACAAAGGGAACACGGGGGAAAGCCATGGTTTTCAACCCAAAAAAGTGTTCCTGATAAGGTTTGGTGATTTGGATAAACCATGATAAAGCTTTGCTTTGTGAAAGCCTTCTAAGGGTTTTCCACTACTAAAATCTTTAATGAATTTTGCTGTTTGCTTGAGGGATCATCCCACGAATCGTAATTGGCTTTCATAACCCTGGTGATCGTAAGCCCCCTAAGTCTTAAGTGGCTTATCCTATCTACAAATGGATTATATTCCCTGGTAAATTAGCAGTTGGACCCTGAAAATCACCCATTTTGAGTGGTTTCACTAATCCCGCAACCTCTATTTGCCAGGGTTTATGTTAATTTACTGGATTATAACTATGTTTATTATCCCAAACCTTCGCTTCCCAGGGCGTTCAGAAGAACGCTTGGAGAATTGCGTCGCACGGCATTTTTTTGGTGGTGAGACGCATTTAAGGGTCATGCTTGGGTGGTGTAAATGAAGAAAGATGAGGATTTTCTTAGAAGTAAAACATCTGAGCAGTGTTCAAAACCCCTGTTGGTTGAAAATTAGATGCGGTTATACTACCCAGTATATTGGGGATTATCAAACGTGGCTGGCTGGAACATCCTAGAGCTTTTTACGGAGGTTTCTAGCTGGGAGAATCAAGAAATAACTATATTGGGTGGGGGATTTCCAATTGCTATGTTTGGTCACCCTTGGATCAATTACTGGAGGGCAACACATAAAGGATATGAAAATACATGGGAAATCAAATCATCAACAAACTTGGGACACATTTTCAAGTTGGGTTTATCTAAAAATCTGGGGAGAATACATGATTTAGGAAATCACCGTCTTTATTCAGATTCTCGTTTTGGAGTCTTCCCTATTCTTTTTGCAAACCCAAGTGATACAACCAATTGGGAAAATTCTATTCACAAGACGTTCATCCAGATATGACCGTATGACAAATCTGTGTATCCCACCAAGTAAAGCGGTTTAGAACCCATAGATCCATGTGTAACTGGGTTATTTCATATGGTTATTAATGTTAGTCAATAATAAACCAACCATATGTTGATGGTTGCGAAATCCTGCACCACCAAAAGGATGGTTGAAACCCTATAAATATTGGGATAAACCACCGTTTTCAACTGATACTATCAGCTGGTGCAGGATTTCTTCCATCCACAGTATGTTGATGGATTATACCAGTTTATACCATCCAATGTTGATTTTGGGGATGGTTTACTACTGCTTCAATGACATTATGTCATTATGATTTTCTTCATGGAACCAGATAACCCCCCGACCGACGTCGATTTTGGGGCTGCACAAGGGTTGCATCTTACAAAATATGGATGGTCGTTGAGTCATAGGTTTAAAGATATTTGGCTGTACCCAACAAGAAAGAGAAGTGGTTTATGGATGTTTATGGTTCAGAACGGGACTTTAGTTAGCGTATGTGTTAATATATGTGTTTCCTTTGGTAAATTATGTGACCACAAATTTTGGGAAAGTCTCATGCTGGCTGGGAGAAAGTGGAACCCCCTCGCCAACTTTTTGGAAAGACACAGTACAAACATGTACAAACAGGCTTAAGCTTCCCAAATTCAACAAGAAGCAGTTTTCTGGGAGTGGAAAGCCAAAACTGTGAAAGATGGTGTGTTTTAGGCAGACATTCAATGGTCATTTTTTTGGTGAGATTCATTACATCCACATTTTGGTGGTTATTGTGAAACACAACAGTTACAGTATATGTTGATATATGTTGTATCCTTTTTGTAGCCCATATTCCTCACGTGATATAAAATGCGCCTCGCATTTTGCCAGACGCATAGCCAGCTCGTTGTTCTCCTAGCAGCTCGTTCCATAGTGGTTACCCTCTGGTAAATAAACATAGACCCTGAAAATCACCCATTTTTAATGGAAACTAGTCTTCCAACCCCTATCTGCCAGGGTCTATGTTAATTTACCAGTGGTTACTGTTTAGAGGGTCGGTTCCAGTGACCAGCAAAAGCACAGTTGTGAGCGATTTTGCGAATACCGTTGACAGGGGATTTCCGAGAGGCTTATGCTACCTACAAGGTGGTGCCCCCAAGATAGCTAAGTTGATTTGTAACTCCAATTTCACTATGGTTTATGGTAGATATATCTATAGTTAATGGGGTTTAGAAACCAACTTATAACTGGGGGGCACCACCTTGTATATACCCTCTGGTTATGACTAACATAGCCATGGAAAATTTATGGCCCTAATCGAAATAGATGATTTTCCCAGCGAACGAAACCTCCATTTATAATTAAGGGATTTTCCATGGCGAACTGTTAGTCATAACCAGATGGTAATTGAATGTAATTGATTCGGGATTATGATGGGATTATGATAAGCCATATAACATCATATAACCATACATATACAGTAACCATACATATGATCGATTGGCTGTTTCAAGATGTTTCAACAATTCTTTATTTCCCTATCAGTACCTGTACTGATGATCTCCCTTGTCATATTCCAGCGCCGCAGGTAGTGGTTGTGCAAAAGATTGAAAGCTTCAAACACTACTCCGACGCTTGGCAATCCGCAGAGGTCCAACTATTCCCAACACGAAGACGAGTTACTAGCAAGATGTACTCTAACAATGGTGAGTTCCCCAATGTTTTTGAGTTCTGTATTTAATTCAGATATGAACAATTACATGTCGTTGGTGATCCACTGATTCCTCGGATGTCTAAGTATGGAGATGAAACAATGGACAACGAAAACGTGGAACTCAACAAGGAAGATCCCAAAGATTCAGCAAATTTCCGTGGGCAAAATATGAAGATCCCACTTCAGACATTTCTGGAGTGTTTCATTGCCCCCAATCTATCCAGGAAGGCCATGAAAAAACCAGAGCCTTTTGATTGATTTTGATTGGGGGAGTATCTTCTACGGAGCCTTTCAACACTTCATCATATTCTGAACAGGTACCTGGTGCACCTGGTACCTCTTTGTTTCCATCACTATCATCATGGATTGACAGGGGAAAACATGTTGGAAAACTTGATTTTCACGCAGACATCTTGGAGTTTTCTGCAGATTTTCGTGGTGCATTCTTTGAGCGCTGGGAATCGTACTGGGAATTGTACGGATCAGCGGTGATCATGTGATCGGCGTCCCTCACTATATCGGGAATTTTCCCCTGATATGCTCCATTTCCTGGTTATCTGGTTCTGCCATTCACCCAAAATCAGTTGGGCCATTGCTGAGAGACATGGAACCAATATTTCTAATGTGGGTTAGTGGAGATTAGATCGAGATTTGCCCGGTTTGGTGCTTAATTATCCAGGTCAACTCGCTACCGCATGAATTCACTGGGTGAAATTCTGAATTAAAAAGATAGCATGGTTTAATTAATTCAATACACAGGTATTTCATGTATTTTTCTGGCTGAAATCACCATTTTTGATGGTTAACCCACCATTTTTCATGGTTAAACTACCACTTTTGATGGTTAAACCATGCACAATAGATTTTTTTAGTTGCCGGCCATCCCGGCCACGGCCCGGCCACGGCCACGGCCACCCGGCCACGGCCACCCGGCCACGCGGCCACGGCCACGGCCATCTGCCACGCGGCCTTCCACCACTGGCCACGCCCGCCACGCCTTCCACCCCCCCCGGCCGTCCGGCCACCCGGCCACCCGGCCACCCGGCCACGGACACCACGGCCACACAGCCACGGCCACCCGGCCACGGCCACCCGGCCACCCGGCCACGGCCACCCGGCCATCCGGCCAGCCGGCCACCTGTTTCCTGCGTTTGTTATAGAAACAATTGATGCGAACTTCTTAACTTTTTCGAACAACTTGCGACACGCTCCTGCATGGTGCTAGGTGCTATGCTCTTTCCTTTCCCAGGTAGCTTTGCAACGCGCTCTTGATGCTACGTTCTGAACCTCTTCAAGCAACTTGCAACGTACTCTTCCTGCTACTCTTTGAGCTTCTCAGGCGACTGGCAACACACTCTTGATCCCACACTTTCAACTTTTTCCAGCAACTTACTGCACGCTCTTGGTGCTAACCTTTTCGGGCCCTCAACTTTCTGAACAATTCAAAAGAGGTTCCTTGGCGCTATGTTCCGAAATTTCTCAAGCAACTTGCAGGCTCTTGGTGCTACGCGCTTAACTATTTCAAGCAGCATGTCACACGCTCTTGATGCTACGCCCTCGATGTTCTCAAGCAACCACGCAACACGCTCTTGATGCTACTTCTCTCATGCGCTCAACCTTATGGTTGTGGTGGATTTTGACATGGAACATGCATAACCAGGTGTTTCTGTTCTAACTCATGTTTGCAAGGAATTAACGTTCGTTTTTGCTGCCAATCGCAATTGTGCTTAAAAAACGCAAGTGAATGCAGCTCCGAAATATTCACTTTCAGCTGAACGTCCCATGTTTCCACGGTAATGTTAATGGTGGAGGTGATGATGATGATGATGATGGTGATGGTGATAGTGGTTGTGGTCGGGATGCTGATGATGTCGATGAGAGATACTAACTATTCAGATGTTTCATTGGCTCTGCAGGGCACACCGTGCCATTTTTTGATTTTTAGGGCCCAAGTGTTTGAGCATCCAACAGTCACAAGCAGGTGTCAACTACCGTGACTATCTGCCCTTTCTAAAATTCTATTGATGATATTTACACGTTTTCTGTGATCAGTGATGTCTCATCTTGTGCAGTTACGTTTATATAATCGTTGCAAACACCCGTTGGCTGCCATTGGTGGCTGCGCTGGGGTGCCGTCATTGGTCTGTGCCTGGAAGAAGGCGGGGCCGTTTGTGCAGAACTGCGAAGCGCCATGATGTCATGATCCGTTGCGGCCTTGGTACCGAAACATGTATTTGGACATGTTTTTTCCTTTGCTTTTGGCGACAGAGTCAATCGATTTCTTTCTGCTATGTGTTTCCTACGTCCCCGCTCCTTTCTGCCTTTTGTCTCTTGGCGGCTGCTGCCGTACCACATGTAACCGACTTGCACGCCTGCGGGTACAGGCTATCGAAAGTTTGGCACCGCTGCTGTGCTGTCGTTGATTTGCGACACAGGCCAGACCATGTGTGGCTTGTGCAGTCAATGAAATGCTTTGGACATGCCGCATCATGACATAATCTGAGAGGAGCTGTAGTTGGAGCCCGGCCCATACAAGACCGCGGTGTTTTAAGCATTTTTTGACATTTTTTTGTTTTTTGATGGTCTTTCATGTCAACTAGAACACAGACGTCATGCTATGTTATGGTTATCTTGGGTGGGGTGGGGTGGGACAAAAACGTTCATGTCAACTTGCACACACACGTCATGCTACGTTATGGTGATCTTCTCTTGCACTTGCACACACACACACGTCATGCTATGTTATTGTTATATCTTGGGGTGGGGTTGGGTGGGGTGGGGTGGGGCAATGTATGACGTTCATGTCAACTTGCACACACACACACGTCATGCTACGTTATGGTTATCTTCTCTTGCACTTGCACACACACGTCATGCTACGCTATGGTTAGCTTGGGGTTGTGTAGTAGATTTGTTTTATAATTGGATACAACCCCTGATAAGATGACTTTACAGGGACTCGGGAATGGTGAGACCCCGGGAAGACATTATATATATATATATTCTTTCGCAGATACGTAGTCGTGTCGGGTTTCATTGTTATGTTATAGTCATGCTACGCTATGGTCATCTTGGAGTGGTGTTTTAGATATATTTTGTAATGGGATACAACCCCTGATAAGATGTCTTTACAGGGACCCGGGAATGGTGAGACCCCGGGAAGACATTTATAGCTTAGACTGGGATACAACCCCTGATAAAATGTCTTTGCAGGGACTCGGGAATGGTGAGACCCCGGGAAGACATTAATATATTTTTTTTTCGGGGATACGCACTGGGGTTCGGGCTCCATAGTTATGTTATAGTTAGTTTATGTTTTGACATGTGTTTGCATGTGCGCTTTCAATTTTCCAAAGGAAAACACGAACTTATGTCAAAAAACGAAGTAGTTTTGGAGATTTTCAAAACCCTATTTTTCACGTCAACATGATAAAAAAAAAGACGTTTCGCTGTAGCGACAACGCCATTTTTGTTGATGAAAAACTCCTTAAACCATACGGCCCTCTGTGGGTTGGGAACCCTGTAGTTGGGAGGACCCACTGCAGTCCTGGCAGGTCGGTGTGGCTAGGGGTATCCAACACTTTCTCGAATCTGTTTTTACTACACGCTCTTCATTCCGTCCTTTTTCTCTGCAGCCCATTTGAATCACATTAAACCGCTGCTGCAGGAAAGCTTCCTCGGGATTCTTTGCTGAATACAGGCCAGATGTTTTCCGGAATGTATCCGTCCAACAAAAAAGTCTTAACTTGCGAAACCAATGCAGTTCTCCATTCCAATTCGGCGCGGGTGAACTTTCCTCGGTTAACTTGCTTCTGTCGCATCATTCCCCACCTGCCAAGTCAGTGTCTCTAGCTTTTTAAGCCTCGAAGCCTTTACAGAGGCACGCGCTGAATTTCAAATTGATAATATTGATAGCGAGCTCCAAATCACTATATGGGCATACACGGACCCCGACATGTGCCAGAAGGAATGTGAGAAAGAATGCCAGATGGAATGTTTCTATATTAGAGCAGATAAAATCTCAGAAAGAATGTCCGAAGACATGTGAGATGAAATGCCAGATGATGCCACATGCAGATATGTAAAAAAAATAAATTGTCACATGGAAGTCCCAGAAAGAATGCCAGATAAAACTTCAGACAGAATGCCAGATAAAATGTCAGATAGATTGCAAAAATGCAGGCCAGATGGGATGCCAGAATATATGCCAGAGAGGATGCCAGACAGATAGAATATCAACATATATGGCAGAGTCCAGATAAAATGCAAGAGTATATGTCAGATAGCAATAATGCCAGAGAGGATGTGAGATAAAATGGCAAAACCTTTTCCAGATAGAATGCCAGGCTCACTATCAGATATAATGTCCGAATATTAGGTTCAATGCTGGATGAAACTTCAGGTAGAATGCCAAAGAGAATGTCAAAATTTATGTCAGATAGAATGCCGCTTGGTTGGGGTCACTCGAAGAACGCATTTTTTTGGGACATTTGCCTTGTTGAACAAAACCTCTAGACCGTGATTCTCTTTTGCGAGTTCAATTTCAGGTTTGGAAAGATGTCGAACAAGCTTGCAGATGAGATTTCTTCTGCAGAGCTGGACGCGCTCATGAAGAACGCCATTTCAGTAGTGGAATCCAATTTTGATGAGAGCCACCTACCCGCAGCCATACGCGACTTCGTTCAACCGATTTCCACTGCAACATGTCAGGGAACATACGTCACGACTATGATGCTCTGTGGGGCAATGCCGTGCTTAACAAACGGAGCTGCAATTCGTCTGTGGACGCAGAAAGCCTCACCGTTGGCCCTTTTGGTGTTTCACATAGCACCACCCCAACGGGGCAAATCTAGATTGTTCCAAACATGTGAGGTGTTGATGGAAGTCTGCGACGACATTGTTGAGCAGATGGCACATGAGCATGCGCGTGCGCTTCAGCCAGAGGGTGCAGATGAATTGCCGGTGCAAGTCAAATCGATGGCTATTCAGTCGTGCACAGCCACCGAAATGTTCTTTCGGTGCAGCTGTGACTACCCACAGGTGCAGGCCGGGCATGGCCTCAATCAGAAGGGCGTTGCGATTTCATGTTCATGCTGCATGTCGCGCTACCATTTGTAACTTCATGTCTTCCAGCATGTCGGCGTCACCGTTGTGTAGCACCAGAACATCTGTGATGAACCCAAACAGAACGGAGATTTTCTAGACATTGATTCGATTAGCACGAATGATTTTTTTTCGCCACTTTGAGTATGGAAGGTCTGCTTATAGCTTCTACACTTACATCCAGAGTGCTTGCAGTAAGTGTTCTTTTTGCTTCGGTTTGCCACCAGCCTTGCCGAGGTAGGCGCTTCAAAGCGCGACGTCCAGACCACTAGATTGTGGTGGGGCCAATGCATAAATTGCGACGAAGCTTACGAATTTTGGGATCTCTTTGGATTAACCGGCGACAAGACTTCTGGTGTGAATCCCCATGCCTCCATGCTGAACACATTGATCAACCAGGGTCGGACTAAGCGCGCCACACGCACATCCACCAACTACGGCGAAGGTGTTCGAGCAAAGCCAATTTCTCTAAGTGTCTTGGGAAATGGGCATCCCAAGAGGGTGGTGGCTATGGAACGTGGGCTCATCGGAAATCACACAGTGGCGTGCAAAGAGAGGTTCTTGCTGGTTACAGACCACTCTGTTGCACGCCATGACAAATTGCCTCCTCACATTACGTCCAGCAGCGGAAGTCGGTACACTTGGCTTCCGCTCACTCCCTTGCAGGCCAAGGTGTTTCAGTGGCAAGACTTGCTGAACAACCCGGCATACTTCAAGCAAGCCGGTAGCCTCCAGGTGACTGAGGATGATGATGTGGAAGACATTGACCAGCCGGGTCTTGAAACAGAGGGCCCGCCACATGGTTTTCCGGTGGTTTTGCCAGATGGGGTGCCATCCCGTGTGCGCTATGTGCGTCAACCAGGCCCCAATAACTTTGGATGGACCAATCTTTTTATTTCATTCAAGTCAAACCTTTCACAGAAGATTCTTTTATCAATTACACCAGATACCTGCAACCATGCCCTCCCTTAGAAACTTTGCTTTCAGTTTCGAGTGGAGCGATCTCGCAGGAGAGACGCAGGCTCTGGTCACAGAATTTCGTATCTCCAGCAGATGGACTCTGGCAGATCCTACTGATCACATCAGGGAAGGAGCGAAGCGTGTTTGTCAGCATTTTCGCAACCGTCCACATTCCGTCTTGGAAATGGAATCTGAGGGGCGCAGGCTGCTCTTGGGCACCTGGGCACTAGAAGTTTTTACTTTTGCATCGCCACTTTTTTTGGCGCCTGCCAAATTTGATTGTGTCTTGTCGGCTACATGCTTGTGCCGCGCTGCCTCCAGGCAATCAAGTGGCGCAATCTGTGAGGGCCCAGCAAGCTGCGACAGGTGACGATGAAGCGATGCATGCAAATGCCGCCGGACTCCAGGGGCAACTTGCTGCAGCCATTTCCGTCCTCGACCTGGCTGGGGGCGGTGGACACTTCGATGCCAACGGAGCCTTGATTATCAAAGCCGAGCATGTGCAGGTGAGATGCTCTTGTGTGCTTCTGCTGTCTGCTGCTCTCAATACTTTGAAGAAAAACTGACGTGTGTAACCGTGTCACCTATTTGGTTCATAACGAGGTCCATGGTGGAAGCCTTCTGCACCCAAACCTTTCGGATCCATTCTGATTCGATCGCAGCCCTCTGCAGGTTGCCTGCCGGCTGGTTGAGATTGCCTTGCAGATTCGACATATTTTTCGCCTCCCCCTGGATGATGACCTCTCCGATCAAGAGAATGTGGAGCGCCCTGAGATACCTGTGCACGGAAACTATGACCGCAAGTTTGGTGAGGCGCTGGCAACCCAAGGATTGCCTGCGCTGCCGCCCGAGGAAGAAGAGGCAGTTGCAGAGGCAGAGGCAGAGGAAGAAGCGTTGCTCCCTCCCGAGGCGCACGCGCGGGAACATAGTCCAAACTCAGTGCTAGCTGCTATCCTAGTGTCATGGCTCTTGTGACAAAAAGCAACTCTTGTGACTTCATTCGTGTCCCCATGAATCGCAGAGACGCAAGCTTGTAATGCATACACAGCTTGGACCAGCTTTGAAAAGTGAAGCTGGTTCCAGTTTGGCCCCGTCGAATAGTGCGTACTTTGTTCTGCAGGGTTTAAGTTCAAAGATTTGACAAATCCTACCTGCCGGAAGAAGGCCGACGCGAAGCAATAGTGGAGCCAAAGCATGTATTATATACATATCTGTATAGGTGCTTGCATATAATCACCGGAATCTTTGGTGCCAACAGCCTCAAATCAAAACCAAAGCCCTGTGGAAGAAGGGTGTGTATGCACAGACATAACAAACAAACACACACACACGCACGCACGCACGCACGCACGCACGCACGCACGCACAGACATACACTCTAGACAAGAACTGGATCATTAAAGTGATCCGTTGGGTACTGTATCCCATAATGTGCAATTAGACAAGAAATATAGAAGTAAATGACCAGAAAATAATGAATATTTATATATGATTGAGAGGCTATGGTGGCCACCAGGTGCGACTTGAATGCGCCCAGGTGCACCACCAAAGCCCAACATGTACGTGCACACGGGTCCCAAGGAGATGTCTTCGTTGATCACCGACCCCCCCGGAACCCCGGTGATCCCTTGCTTTTATAAAGATATAATACATACTGCGCCACCGTCGAAGTTTTACGTTTGTTTTCCGGCGTTTCACACACACACACTTTTGCTCAGGCACTTCTATTGAATATTAAAATTGCACTGCAATGCATCATCCATACAAAACGGCAGCAGAAGAAAAACCCTAAAACGAGAATGGAAGGTATATCAAATATCCCATCTCTTCCTTCTAGCCAAGTTCCATCCTGGATGGATTCTTCAGATTCTCCGGTTCTACGCTTAGCCGGTCGGCATGCAGGACATTTGGAATTCAGTGCCTTCTGAAGGAAAATGACAATGCAAAGGCAGGTACGTCGCGGTGATCAGCCATCATATCCTTTAGTCGGGCTTTGTTGGCGACAGCCATGCAGCGACCTTGTCGCCCCGTGCTCTCAATATTTGATGTGCAGAAAAAACATGAAACGGCACAGCAGGTAAAGTTTTACATCTCTTCAGGTGGCACACGCGCACGCACGCGCACGCACGCGCATACACACACACATACAAGCATGCACATTGCATCTGTAGAATAAGAAGGAAAGAATGCTGAGGCAACAGGGCATTCGCGAATTCTTCAGAAATCACCTTGCGAAAGCTGTGCAACTTTTTATATCTATCGTCCGATAGTCCAGTTCGGAGTCTAGGTTGGGCTTCCCATCTCCTGTCCGCCCGCAAGGACTCTGCAGACCACCATGAGGCTAGCGAGGAGCCTTTGCCCACAATTTTGTCCTGGAAGGACATCCTTCCGGAAGAGCCTTTCTTCAAGAAAGGGCTGGCGGACAACGATGAGATGGTTTTTCCCTCCCCTCTGCAAGACCGTCAGCTTCTTCGAAAAATTCTTCTTCACGGGGGCAGCGAGTTCAAGGTTTCGAAGCTAGTGGATCTTTATCATGTGGTGCAGACTATCGGAACGGGGAAGGACAAGAAGCGCAAGAAAGTCAGACCAACAATTGCCAAGGCAAGTCTTGTCTTCGACATCAGTTGTGGCCCAAACTAATCCTTGCTCAGACCCATTCTGTTCTTGCCCGTGTTGTGGGCGACTTGTGGGGCCATATGCCATATGCAGTCAATGGTGTTTCAGTTTCATCGATTTTGCGGCACGGAAGGTTGAACGCATTTGGCAAGGGTGGTTCCCTGAGCAGGACTTGTTTCGGATTCTGAAAGAGCTATAGCAAAGCGCTTCAATGGCCATGGGCCTTTTTTTGAAGATAATTCTACCTCATCAAAGACCTTATGCGTGCTTTTACATTTAAGATTCAAGATTGTTGTTTTCATATTTTCAATTATGATTTGCAAATATCGAGGTGCAGTCCTTACTTCCACAGTGCGAGATACTTAGTCTAGGCATTTAATTCCGAAATCAGATTTGAGGTACAAGGTGCAAGACAAAAAGACAAAGATGTTGATTCATTGCACTGAGGATGCCATGTGTGAACACACAGATTTGTTTACTGGACAGGTCAAGTCTGTGTTGCAGAAGGCGGTGCAGCGCTATCCACGCATTGGCTCTTTGAATGTTTCAAGCAAGGAGTGTACGTTGGTCTTAAAGTCGTGGAGCAACTCGAAAAGAAACCAAATTTTGTTTCACAACGACATTTTGCAGTGTGGCCGGGTCTCTCTCAGACAAGTGTCAGAGAGACGTGGCTTGTATAATGAAGAGCAGCGGTCCACCAGTGTTCAGCCAGGGGAGCGCGGCCACAGCGCCGCTGCGCCAGCACCATCTCCATCCCAAAGTGGCCTCCCTGCGCCACCTACTCCGCCCGGTGGAAGGGCTTGAGATGGCGTAACTTGCTTTGGACATACATCGTGCACCAGTTTTGACTTTGCCAGCAGCAGCGCGTGTTAAAGCAAAAGTGTTCAGCATACCCGCTTTGGCTTTTGACTTTGCCAGCAGCAGCGCATGTTACAGCAAAAGTGTTCAGCATACCCGCTTTGGCTTTTGACTTTGCCAGCAGCAGCGCATGTTGAAGCGAAGGTGTTGTGGCACAGGCGGGGCCGAAAGCATGTCAGTGGTGAGCTCACATCTCCAAGGTTATACTGGGTGCAGGTGCTTGTGTCACGTCGTGCGTAAACGGTGTCCCCTTGCGGTTCTGGTGCGCAGGCATGCAGCATTTGTTGTTATAGTATAATATAGTGGCATAGTCGCATCTTTTCCAGGGGCGCGTGGATTCTGATTGCATGTGCCGCCATCAGTTCTGTTCCCAACTCTTGTCACGCAGATAAAACAGAAAAATAGTTCAGAATACAGTTGGATACAGTGGCCCATGGCGTTTTGCACTTCCAATATCTTCGGATGCGGTGTCCCGTGGTGTTTTGCAGTTGAATATATTTGACTCAACCGCAAAACATGTCTCACGATATGGCGTCAGCATGGCATGATTGAATTTGAACATCATAACTTTGGGACCTCCATGAACATGGTTAATGGGATGTGCTCACAAGGGTATCTGTCCTAAAATATCTTTGGGTACGGTGTACCATGGTGCCTTGCGCATCGACACATGTTTGAAACAACCGCAAAAAGTGCGCCCGCATGTGGTGTCCGCATGAACCCTTGAATTTGAACATATTTTTGGGATCCACGTGAAGTTGGTGTCTCCATGGGGTTGTGCTAGAAAAAAGGTGGGGGTGGATGTGGTTTGAGGCAATTTCTTTCTTGCCCTTGCGCACTCAATTGACGTTACTGGGTCGATGTTGTAACAAGTCCCGATGACAAGATCTTGTGCCAAATCGTAGTGTGCCTATGGGGCGGGGAAAGGCCCACATGGGCAGCGCCTATTGATCAGCAGTGTGCCACGGGGAAGTGGATGAAACGGTTGATTGGCATGAAGTAGAATTTATCGTAAAAACCATGGGAATGTAACGTCGATCACATCCAAGTTTGTACGTTGGAAATGCCATGAAATTTTGTGTGCCATGCGGAGGATGATAGTTGTGACTGTTCAAGCAGGCATATGGTTGTCAACTTTTGGTCAGCAAGCGTACATTAAACGCATAATAAATAGATATATTTGAGTTGCCTGCATCAGAATTAGTCCACTTTGACCGTCGGTGTGCCAATAGGATTTCCACCTGGCGGAAGATTATTGATGTCTGGCGTAAGTGGTGTGCCATGCGGCTGGCGCAAGTTCTAGTAAATGGCGTAGGATCACGCCAGGGCCCGTGCGATATGAAACCGTTGTTTTCTTTCAGAGCGTAGCAGAGCGGGCAGGAACGTTCATGTACTTGCACGTCTACTTACTTGACGCTACCTGCAGCTTACGAATTTCATTCGCACTTGCACGCCTACGTGATCACGCACTACTGGCTCTGCGTCACCAGATCTGCACCACAAGATTTCGCGGCCCCATGCACCGGCTAGCTGCAGTCTCACCTGTGC
Source organism: Cladocopium goreaui (assembly GCA_947184155.2). Lineage (NCBI taxonomy): Eukaryota > Dinophyceae > Suessiales > Symbiodiniaceae > Cladocopium > Cladocopium goreaui. The sequence continues at coordinate 8,389 of CAMXCT020002142.1, read as the reverse complement.
TTGGACAGTTGGGCCTACGAGATGCAGTTGCACACCTTCATGCAAAAATGAAGCACGATGTAGGTACATCCTGTAGCCCCACCTCCGCAGCCAGCTGCCAATAACGCCTCGCTTCTTGTCGACAAAGAAATAGACTGTTCTTGCATTTGTGCACCTACTTGATGTTCCTTAGTGCCATATGAAAAACTTCTTGTGTACTTGCACGCCTACTTGATGCTACGTTGAAAGACCTTCTTTTGCACTTGCGCACATATTTGTTGCCACGTACTTTTTTAGTACTTGGGCAATCTTGAGCACCTACTTGGTGCTACTTGCAAAACCGACAAAATTTACATGGAAACCGACAAAAATTTACATGGAAACCGACAAAATTTACATGGAAATCTCAGCGTCCGCAAACTTCTCCAAAACACGCCGTCTCCTTCACAAGTCATGACATGAAGGTATACCAAGGCCTCCATTAGGCGCCGCCGTCTCACCGACTGCACTGACTGATGCCTTCATTTGACAGCATGGCTTCAAACACTTCAGTGGGAAAAGATAGGTAGCAAAGCGTTGCCCAGTGAAGACAATGATGTTACTTCAAAAAGCTCTAGCCACACACGCTTGCATGCATTTGCAATGAGAGCAATGGAAATGGTGCACATGCAACTGACTCTGGCTGCTGCTTGTGGCTGTTCAAAAATCAGCATGGCGCATAAGGCAAACACGCTTTGACAGACATGCGTTGTAAGAGATGGTTTCCTTCCGGTGCCAGCTCACTCTTCCATTGACATCTCTGGCACTCCCCAGGCTATAGTCAGACAGGCACCAACAGAAGAAGTTCTCCAAAAGTACAGAATGCAGATCTTGCTTAAAAATCCGCACGCCTTGGAATTTAGGTGAATGGCCATGGAAGTGCTTTGTTCCTCCAGGTGGTGCTGCCCCGTCTGTGAGTCTCCATTGCAACAGCGCCGGCCACGTCAGCGGGGCGCAGTGCAATGTCAGCTGATTGCTGAGCCCGAAACCCTCCATGCTTGGCATGTGAGCAAAATTTGCTCCACATGTCCATTGGTAAGAAAATTTTGGTGCGGTTTTCAGGAGATCTTGATCAACGGCAAATGGGTCAAGCAGGTTGATAACCCTCATCCGCTCTATTTCTTTGTCAGCAAGAAGTTAGGTGTTGCTGGCAGCTGGCTGCGGAGGTGGCGCTACAGGATGTACCTACATCGTGCTTCATTTTTGCATGAAGGTGTGCTGCTGCGTCTCTTGGACCCAACTGTCCAAGCACAGGTGAGATTGCAGCTAGCCCGTGCATGGGGCCGCGAAATCTTGTGGCGCAGATCTGCTGATGCAGAGCCAGTGGTGCGCGAGCGCCTTGCTTCACAACTCCTGGCTTTACCTTTGGAGAAGCTGCTGGAAGTCAATTGGTCCTGGTATGAGCCGATGATGTTTCAAAGGTTGGGCCAAAGGTAAGGATTCTTCTTTTGCCTTTCAAATTTCACAGCCTTCGGCATGCCGCCGGACCTCTGGCACCTCTGGCAGTTTGGCGGTAAGTACGCAATCTAATGGTTTAGGAAGGAAAGCTTTGATCGTTTGAACAAATTTGGGGCATTGCTGGATGTCTGGTTTTCATTGAAACGACCTTGCTGGAAGGGTTTCGGTTAGATCCATGCTATGGGCATCCGATGGTCTTTGTTTGCGAAGGTGCTGCAGTCTTGTTGAGGAGAAGATGTGAGATGGCCAAGTCAAAAATCCGTGGAAGGGGAATATTAGCCTAAACTTTAGCTTCTGAACAGGACAGGTGGAGGGCGGGGAAGGAGGGGGGAGGGAGGGCGGGGGAAATCCGTCGAAGAGTAGTTGAGCTAAAGATGTATCAGAAAAACAAGCACAAGACACCAGGGCGCCGGATTTCACGCGCAAACAGCATCGCAGCGATGTCGCACTTGAATTTGAACACATCAAGGTTTTCTAGTTTTCAACCGTGAGAGGCGGTGGACACAACTCCTGACCTCCGGCGACCGTCTCGACATTTGCGCAATCGATGGCAACGCACAGTTGCACAGGCGCACTTGTGGGCAGCCACATGCGGAAGTGGTCTATTATCCCGCTATCGAGAAATTTCTCTTGCGAGCTTGCTCCCGCAGCCCTCATGGCAGAGAAACCTTATGTCCTTTCCATGCATCACAAAGAGATTCATTGTTGCAAGCGAATCCTGGCGAAGGCGAAGTTGCTTCTCACCGCTTGAAACGGGCTTTGTACGCAGAATCTGATGTCTGTTACCTTGAAGTCAAGATGGACGGCTTCGCTGGGTGGCAGCCGGCGGAGACAGTCAACCAGACGGTGCTGAACCGTTACTTTGCAAAACTCGCTGATGGCACCATCCGCCGCAGGCGACTCCAGTTAGTCTTCCACACATCCGGTCCTTATATATCTATATATATATATATAATTACTTATTGGTATATTTTCCTTTCTGTAGATTTGAAAAAAGTCTATTTGTTTTTACGTTTGAATATTTAGATATTTATAAGGATACTGGAGACGTTTTCAGCCAACCTTTTCTGTTTACCTGATGCAGGCAAACGCGCGCGCACACACACACATACTGTCATTGTTCCACCTGTCAGGCGACAGCGGCGCGAAGAGGTCCGGTCCCAGAAATGGCGTGGCTTCAGGCCACGGAGCCGCAAGTACCTGGCTCCTTGGTCTTCAGAGCAAGCGCGGGCAGAGAGCTCCTGTCAGACGCACAAGGAAGGCGAGCAGCACGTTGCTGCGGCATCCAAGTCAGCTGGCTTCTTGCTGGCGGTGAGTTCTGGAGGACTTATGTAGCCACCTCTTTTTTGATAGGCATGCTCAGCATGTGGTGCGTAGGTAGATTTGGCCTTGGCTCATGTTTCTGGTCAAATCATCACAATCTCCTCGCACTCACCCCTGCCAGGAATGATTGTCGATATTCAAGAGCTCGTGTGTGCAGAAAGCTTATCCCAACGTTATTGTTTTTTGAGTACATTGGCAACTCGCTGGCCACAGCTGGCCATTATTTGCCACGATGACGCATGTCATCTCAAGCTCTTCGCGCTCCAGCATCGGCGCAGTACTGCCGTAGCGGAGCGATTGGCAGCAATGGATTACATTGTAGATCGCTTTCATGCGCCTGGCCATTGTGGGGAATATTGCGCGCAGCATTGCTTACCAACCATTGAAGACAACAAGCGCTTGCTTGGAACTTTTCCGACCGAAATCGCAGAGATCGTAAACAGTGAAATGACCCCACTTGGTCATACCATTCACCACATGGGCAAGTTTTTTGCGCAACTTGTCGTCAGCGAATGCACGGATGTGCATAATCTGAGTCGCCTCCTGGCCTTGCGTGACAAGCAGCGGGCAGACGCTAAGAAACGTGGACGAGGCACAATCCAACCTTCTCTCCGACCTTTCGTTTTCGAACTTCTCATGAACTCATCCATGCACACGGTTTCAGGTAAACAGTACAGGCAACCATATGAAAGAAAGGGAAACATTCGCATTCCCGCAAGAGTTCTTTGCGCTTGTCGACGATTTCCTTCCAAATTTTGAGTTACGTTGTTGTCACTCGATAAAACACACGGGCGACCAGCTTTGACAGGATGACGCGCCATCACTACTGCTGCAGAGGCCATGCTGTCTCCTTTTTTACATACATTTACATTACATTTGTATAAATACGAACGTGGTATCAAATCCTTCTCCGACCCCGAAAAAGACATATTTCTCATCCAAGAACAAGTGGGTATATGTCAAAAGATTGAAGGGATGATAGTTGTTTTTTGTTTATCATGGTCCTTCATTGTTCATTACATAGTTAACATAGTTCATGCCCATCACCATGGAAGTGTTGCCCTTTGGGGTCTACTTGGGGAGTGGTGTGCACACAGGATTTTTATGGGGTATTGTAGAAAGGAATATCATGGATGTATAAAGTCAACCACAATGATGAGATGGTAGAGATATCCTTAAAGAAAACAAGGAATATGACAGCAGTAGTAGATGTGGAGCCTAATCAGAAGGCATCGCCGTATTCGGGCATACCTTTTGGTTAGTTTTTAAAACGTACCGAAATAGGCATTTCCACCGAGATTGTGTGAGGATATACAATATCAGGATGTGCAATAGTATATAATGGGGTAGTGGGTGTTATTTGAAATTTATTAACACTAGATATCATGCACATATTCAGCAAATAGCCCATTTGTGGTCAGCCATATTTACATTGCTTCAAAACGGGTGTTATCTACCGTTTCACTGAGATATTCACGAAAAATTCGCCATGATATGTTGCTAAATGTAAGCATACAAGCATGAATAAATAGCTGGGAAATAGATAAATAAGTAAATTATTTCCATCTCCTTGTTACCATTACCATTACTTCAACAATCATCCGAAAATGTGACTCGCGCGTCACTCCTGATTTATGCTGGATTCTCCATATGTGATTGTCTGAAATTAGGCACCATTTAATTCATTATATATCTGTCCATAGACTCACCCATTTAAATTCCAATTCGGACAATGTTTTTTTGTGAGAAATGAATTCATATCTACATACAGTGTTCATAAGCTCTTCTAAAGCCTTGTAAGGCCATTTACCAAGGCTGACGATCTCCCTATCCAACCTATAGTTGTATTCCCATGTTTTATCCTCATGTGTATGTTGGGGTCCCCTACAGCTTCTTTGTAGTTCCCATGAGATGTCCAAATATAAAGTTTGAGGTCTCACGCACCTGTTTTTCTAATTTTGTACAGCCTCACCGAGTGTGATTCCGGGCATCATATTCAGGTTCACACCTGCCGCACTGAGACTGGTAGCAGCGAATCGTGAGTTTTGATCGCTTGAGCCTGCCGCGTTAGACCCAACGGCAACGTTTTTGCCATTTATATATATATATATATCTATCTATCTATCGATCTATCTATATTCCGAGAACCTAACTGTACCTATTTATATATATATATATATATATCTCTATATATATATATTGCAATTTTCTATGTGTCACTTTTGGTTCCTTTAAAACAGTAGATTGCGCCATGCCTGGCTCTGATGAATTATTGCCATGGCTGACAGCTGACCTTGCTTTGGGCTGTGCAGGTGCTATAGTTTAGTCCCATTTGCCTGACTGAGTGGAACTAGGGTCGCTGAACATGACCTGCTGTGATTTCAACAGGGGAAAGGTTTTGATGTTTCTGCATCATCGTTTTCCGTCACCAGCTTCAAGATATTCAAGCGTAATAAGTCGGTGAAACCCAAATGGGACATTTCAAGTCGCCAGACTACTTGGATCTCCGGATTTCGCTCACGGGATCCAAATGGCAATGCTTGACCCGAACCAAAGCTTTGACAAAAGAGGCAAGAACTGAACTGCATGGAGTGATCGTGTTGTTTTGAAGGGGAATTAGTTTATACATCATGTGTGTAGGAATTAGCACACAAATCGATGTTTCTGCTTGGGGCATACTGACATACTTGAAATTGGCGGTAAGCAAATTACAATCAACTTCCAATGCTCTCCTCCCCACCCACAAATCCCGGCCAACCGGCCATCCGGCCATCCGGCCACGGCCGCCCGGCCACACCCACCCACCCACCCGCCCACCCAGCCATCCGGCCACCCGGCCACCCGGCCATCCGGCCACCCGGCCATACGGCCACCCGGCCACGCGGCCACGGCCTTCCGGCCATCCGGCCACCCGGCCACCCGGCCACCCGGCCATCCGGCCACCCGGCCACCCGGCCCACCCGGCCACGGGACACCGGCCACACAGCACGGACACCCGGCCACCCGGCCACCCGGCCACGCGGCCACGCGGCCACGCGGCCCCGGCCACGGCCATGCACGAAAAAAATCTATCCTCAAACCATGTTAAACCACCACTTTTGATGGTTAAATCATCTTGGATGTTGCAACGTCCCCATTTTGATGTGGCACCAACAAAAACCGTTGGCCTTTCTTGGTCGCGTTTTTAGGACCTGACCTTTGAAGCGATGAGAAGCTTGGGCCGCCGATGGCTAGATGGCTAAGTTGGTGAACATACCTCTAGCTACAAGGTGGTGCCCCATAGTTAGCTAAGTTGATTTATAGCTCCAATAACTATGGTTTATGGTAATGATATATCTATAGTTAATGGAGTTTATAAACCAACTTATATATAACTATTGTGGTTCAATACATACCTCCAATAATTATGATTTATGAATGAATGTTTATGATACTTATAGCTATAGTTTTCATCGGGTGAAATTCTAATTTGGCTTTTCAAATTACCCTCTGGTAAACGTTCACCAAAAAACTATGGACAGATCCACCATGCTATTAATGGGACAACTCACTATTTCAATGGCCATTTTCCATAGCTTTTGGTACGTTCACCAGAGGGTATAATACGCAAATAACATCAAATAACTACAGTCAATGGGGTTTATTTCAACCAATTTATAACGTTTGGGGCCCCACAGCCAGTATGGCTGTGGATCAATAGCTATACAATTCCTTCGGGGATGAATATAAAAAAAACATCCCAGCTATGATGTGAACAGAAGGGGTACAGTACTGTGTTTTGACTACCCACATGATTGTTGAAAAACTATGTTCAATGGCCATTTCAGGATCCTAAATTGGAGGTACCTACCATATATAAGGCAGGATCATTCCTCCATTTTAGGATCCTGGAATTCCCATTGAAATGTTGAAGAAAAAGGGCAAACAGTTTCATGCTAAGTATTTTTAGTATCACAACTCTCCAGAACTCACCCAACAAACAAGAAAAATCTCTCTTCTGTAGCATACTGAGATGCAACTTTTCGGGACTGTGGCGAAAAACCAGGAACACTGCTCGACAGAAATGTCACAGGTATTTCAACTGCAAATCGTCGGATTCGATTCCGGATGGTTTGTTTGTGGTCAGACGTTTTTTGTTTCCAATGTTTTATTTGGGTTGTGGTTGTTGTTGTGGTTGTGGTGGTTGTTGTTGTGGTTGTTGTTGTTGTTGTGGTTGTGGTGGTTGTTGTTGTGGTTGTTGTTGTTGTGGTTGTTGTTGTTGTTGTTGTCGTTGTTGTTTTCCAAGCATCATCTGATCGTTTGGGTTGGATCAATGTTCACAACTGAACTTTACAGAAGAAGAAAGCGTGAGATTTGATGGTTGCAGAGTACTATCAATGGAACCATCTGGTATTTGGATTTACCATCGATATGCATCTGGTATTTGATTTACCCTTCAAACTGGTCTGTTGGTATTCGATGGTTTCACAGACTGGAACCATCCTCGGAGAGTTTTTCGTTGTTTTTTTTGGGGGATTGGAGTGGTGAGCACCATACACCTCCCACGAAATATTGGACTTAGTAGGAGATCAGCAAACCACAAAGTGTTTGATTTGCTGAAAAGCCTATAAAATATGGTTTGATCAAATGATCAGGATATGGTTTGATCCTATTTTATACAAGTGGTTTGATTTCTCTATATATATATACCTTATATAAAATGATGATGGACCAAAAGATGTGACGGCTGGAAAGCCTCTTTTATGAATGGTGGTATACCGGAAATGACCGGTCCTTTTTTTTGGGCCCTTAAAGTGAGCTGAGGAAAGATCATCAAGAAGTTCGACAAGAGGTTTCATTGTCGATTTCAAGAGAAGATAGGCGGGCGAGTCCCGGACAGTGCTGCACGCGATGTTTGATATTGTTTCAGTCTTTCCGGATCTTGGTGAACTTGCGATGTTCTATGATTTTATTATTTTCTTGTCATTTTCTTAGGAAATTGATGAACATTATTTTTCATGACAGGCCGGGATAGTAACTTGGGGTTTAACGGTGCCGAAAATTGATTCACAATTTCACGAGGGGCCCTGGCCTTGCCTGCCATCGGACAAGCTATGAGGTGGATAAGGTGGTGACCCCCCATTTTTGTGGGTTTTATGTTAGCTTCTTTAACTAGTGCAAAAAAACAAAACTACGAAGCCAACAGTTAAGTTTGAGTTATGGTTTGAGTCTGAATATTTATCCCATATGCTCCATGGTGCTGGAATATTTACCTACATTTGGGTGATTATTAGGGCAAATGTAGGAACATGTTCCAGCACCATGGTTCGCATATGGGTATGATATTTACCAACTTAGCGATGCCAACTGGGACACCATTTTGTAGTTTCTCAACTTCGGGGCCTTGTGAGAGTCGGACACCACGACTTTTCCGTACATGGTCCACTTGCTGGGTACTGGTAACATCGTGGAGTCGACAAGTAAATCATCATGGAAGTAGGAATTAACCTTTGGTAAACGAGCACAGCGATTTTTCAATTCACCTTTTCAAAATGCTGATTTTTCCATAGTTATGTGACACTTTCCCAGAGGGTAGATGCAAAAAAATGGT
>CAMXCT020002141.1:11342-113462 GCA_947184155.2 Cladocopium goreaui | reverse complement strand
CCATCCCCAAAAAGGATGGTTTATGGCGGTTTCTGTTGGTCAAACCTTTTTTACCACATCCGAGGTATATATCCCATGTCCCATACTTCTCCCGGTATTGGAGATATCACTGGAGAATTTCGATTGATACATCAGTGATATATTCCCATCTTAATCGGATACGTGAAACCCATGTTCATTGGATAGAGAATGATAAGTTAAATATCATGATCAACAAATCTACCAATGGATACCAATCATCCAATAGTGAATGATAGTGATTCCAATCAGCCAACTATCATTACAATAGTGGATTATCTATAGTGGATATCATTGGATATCTACCAATAATCCACTATCTACCAATGGATTATCATTATAGTATGGATAAAATAGTGAAAAAGTAGATATAGTCACCAAATGTAATGTGCTACCTTGACCTAGGTGGGTTCTGGATAGGGTAGGTTTTTTCAAGAGTTATATTGAGAGATTTTGAGTTATAAAGAGTTTTAAAATGAGAAAACATGGGAAAACATGGGAAAACATGGGAAAATATGAGAAAACATGGGAAAAAGAGAAATTTTGAGAAAAAAAAGTTTTGAATAAGAAGACTTAATCGAACAAGATCACGTCACCCACATGTTTGTTTTCTTTTCAAGTCAACTGTTTGCAGCTACAGTTTTGTTTTGCCACATTTTGTTTGCAGAGACTTTATGTTATTTAAAACTATATATTCATATGATATCATATGATATGAATTGCATGAAATTGAAATATTTGATATCCTCTGGTTGATTATCCCATATGCATATGCAAAATTAACAAATCCCCAATACAAACATGGCATGGTTTATGTACAAATTCAAATTTATGTCCTAACAAGTATAATATATAAGTAGAAAGTGGTGACATGTGTCAACAACATATTGTACCTTAATTTCGTTTGTTTCCCTCTTACACCGTCTTGCCCCGCCGCTGCTTCATTGTGGACTTGAACAACATCTCTTCGACACAGGTGCTACTGGCTTGTTTTGTGCCTGAGGAGTTGCTTAGTCAGTTGTAACAACCACGTTTTTTTTTTAAAAAAAATATTGTACATATTTTCAAAAATAAGGTGTTTTATTTCATTCCTCATTCATGTCATTGACATCTCTGGCAGTAGCAAATCATGTTTTTGACATCCCTGGCCGATCAATGCAGACATTTGTCCCAAGCTGCCATAGACTTTTTTTTGGTTTCATCTGTGGTCATTTGTCATGGCTAGACATGGGGACCGCATTCGTATGGTTGAGTCGCAAGTGGCGACGCCGTTGGTCTTTGAGTACTTGTGTGGCTTGGGTGACACCGGTGTCCGGTTTGTAACAGAGGCATTGCACCGCCCAGTTCCAGATCCACGCAATGATACGCGTCAGTTACTTGTTGATAAACTAGAACTGTATATTTTGATGGTTGAAATTCAAAGTGGATGTGTTAAATAATTGGTTTGCCAACTGTTTTTGTATTGGTGTTTTTTATTTATGGGGATGCCATTGATGGCAACCACTTGACAACCAAGGGGGTTACAGTTGGCGATACAATTGTCCAACAACTATCCAGCAGTGCCAGAAGTCCACAGGGAGTCACTTGTTTTTGAGGTCAGCATTTTCCTTTTTATTGTTGAACCAAAAAATAAAATAGTTGCACGATGTTACTTTCATGTTGACAGTTGGGTCAAATTCTTTGGAAGAGAGATTTGGTGAGGTTTCATTCGAATAGAATGTCATTGTTTCATTCAATTTTAAGACTTGGTGGAAAACTGTCATTAAGGACATATGATGAAGGCGCCTTTGCCATCAATTGTGACTCATGTGCCGACAACCCGTGTCTGAAGTGACTTGTTGTCCTTTGACATGAGTATATTTTTCTAGTCTGTTCTTGAAAGGTTTGGATTTTTATAAGTGGTGCATCCATAGCTTGGATCCACACATGATTCTTGAAATATTCCAGTACATGTGTTAGTTCTCATTTGTGATTTTGCTTTGCACCCTAAGGAGTGCACAGCTCTACCTGCTCCATGAGGCGATTGAGTGGGCCAATCGGAACCCTCGGCGTCGCCGCACGTCGCTGGAGCGTCATGTGTCGTGGCTCGATGAGAACCTGCCTGCTCAGGTCACAGTTGTCCCCTACTGTGGAAGGCTCTTCAATGTACAATTGTCCTTCAACCAGGATCACACATTTGTTGTCATCGATGGTGCCTTCCCTCTTCAATAGCACTTTATTTTGGACACATGACATGTTTTTGTGTTTTGGTTTTTGAACAGAAATTACTTTTTGAAGTCCCAGTGGCAACACTTTCCATTTCTCAGCATGGCCTGCGCTCAGGACAAATCTGTGTTGAGGCGTGGGGGATCTACTTGAGGCCTACGGAGCTTGATGCTGTGATTCCGGCCATTCCACCCTCGCCTCCGATACATGTGTACCGTTAGTTCGTGATAACATATGTCCAACGTTGGTTGAGCATAAGGCTTGACTTGAACAAAGGCAGCTCGAGACATTTGTCCACAGTTTGACACAATGGCACATATATCCAATTTTATTTGATGATGACATGTGTTCATTTTGCAAAGAGCGGTAGTCAAATAAACAAGTTTTACATGTCAAAAAAGAATTTGTGTCTTTTTCTGCTTTCAGAGTGTGCTCATGTGTCATGTGTGACAACAATAAGTGCTTCTTCTTGAAGCTTGGAAGCTTGGGAGTGAAGGGGAACTTTAAAACATGAGCCTTTCAGAAGTGCAGCAATTGTCTGAGTTTCTTTCTTAATGCATACTGGGCATACTGGAAAACATCAATTCAGGGTCGACTGTCCTGACACAATTTCTAGGGGTTGGCAAGTTTGTCTTTGAATTTGCACATGTCAAGAAGGGGGGCGGGGCGGAACATAAAATGAAACTTGACTGGTCAAGTGTCAGTTACCCATACCCTCGCAGCATTCATCCATACCCCCAATCCTGGCATACACATGTGAGTGCACTTAGCTTGACGTTTGCCAGGTGCTCTTTGGGATCTTTGGATGCGTGGGGCAGTGCAGACCTCAAGTGTGGACACTTGTTCTTCATGTGTCAGTAGTAGGTTTCTGTAATGATTGTGTTATGTGATTTCTCATGTTAGATCCGTTTGATTCATGTAGATTTTGTGAGTGACTACAAGCACTCTTCACCTCTTCACTGCCTTGTTTGACACCAGTTATCATGGTCCTCACTTGTTATACAAACATATTCTTGCAGCACTTGTTATGTCCTGTGTTATCTTTGTGGCCCAGGCGCAGTTCACCACAAATCATTTGTCCACAGATCATTTGTTACATTTGTCAGCTGTGTCTCATGGCGACAGTTGATCTTCTTTCCAAGGGGGACACGCAGAAGGGTTGGGAAAAGGTGACGACGACAAGTGTCATGGATGTCCTCAAGTGGCACACTGGTGATTACCGTGTTCTTGTGCAAGATGCTGAGCCTATGGTTGTCCCCTGAACTGATTCATGTGACAAATTTTGAACATGTTTTTTTCCAGTGCCAGCTACATTATGACGCATGACAAATATGATCAGATTAGAAACTAATGATAGTTGAAATAAACTGTGACAGATCCACTAAGAATGTTTGCATGTTTTGATGTTTATCGTTTTCCAATTTGTTTCTGAATCCATTGTCAGGATGGGCCATGGAATATCACCATCACCATGCGTGGACCGAACAAATCTGTACAAGTGTTTGGGACTCTTGAGGGCAAGAGGAAGTTGGCCCCTTCTTTCCAGTCGCCGTGCAAGTCGCTCAGAAGGATGAATGCGTTTCTTGAGGAGAAGGATGCACATGTGTCAGAGCCAGTGGGGTCTCAGAATTCTCCAGTTCCTGGTGGTCACATTTGTCATGGTGAGTGGGTGACAGATTCCCAGGTTGAGCCACCTAATGATTTCAGTTGTCATGATGGTGATGATGAGATTCCTCAAACTGTACCTCAATATGGTGATGATTGGGATGACACTCAAGTGGTGGAAGGATGATTGTGTCTAATGTCTTTTTGTATATTGCACATATGTACTTTGCTATGTGCTGTGACTGTGTCAAATGTCACTGAACATGGTGACATTTTTGTTGGACACATGTCATGTTGCACCAACATGGTGCCAAGTTGTCTCTGCCTTAATTATGCCTAGTTTGTCTGAGTGTGGTCAATAGTAGCCACAACTTGACAGACCGTGAGGCATGGACAATTGACAGGGGATCGGATGGACAAAAAAACAGGACGAAGCAAAGGCACACTTGTGATTCAATGTTGTTCCGAACTTTTGTCTGAATATGAACTTGATGTAAAGATCTTTCAGCAGTTTTATTTTATATGTCACACATGTTTAAATTCCTGCTGGCCAAGATGTGGAACTGTGCGGAGATGTGGAGAGCTCAGTCAAGAATCCAGTGAATGATAATGTTCAGGTGTCACTTGTGGTTTTCCTTAGAGCATTTCTGATTCACTGATTCACTGGGTCTGAACTTGTGTCAAACTTATTCTTGTGCTCAGGCTATTACCAATGAGGTGTGGTCTTGTGAGACTTGTGACTGTGACATGTGTCCACAAGCTTGTGACATTTATTTTAGTTAGATCTTGGCTACCATGTTCAATATGACATATTCCAAGTAGCTCCATGTTTTAAATAAATGGTTTCCACTTTGTTCCATACAGTTCTTTCGGAATCTGCTGCCAGGCTGATCAAGGTCTCTACATTGTCTTCTCTGCAACTTCTGGGTGGTGCCAAGCTCAAGTTGGATCACCAACCTGGGACATGATGATTAATACAACAGCTGACTGAACTAGCAAAGTGAAGAGTTTATTTTGTCGAGAGAGTCTTTGATTGAAGTGTTTGATGGATGTCAGACATCTGACATTGACAACGTTTGCCACGTTCCGACTCAAAGCTATTTGCATCAAGTGTCGCACAAAAAAATGTCAAGCCAGTGAAGCCATACTTCGGCAGGCATCAAATAAACATTTGTTCGGATTAAATGCATACATGTGGCCAATGTAAAGTTATAATGAAAAATGATGACAAGTAAATGAGAATTCTAATGACTGAAAATGATGACTGTGAATCATAGATTGACTCACTCACTTACACAGCTAATTTCACTGTGCATCGCATCTGTCACCATTTGTCATCATATGGCTGACACTGGCAATAGTCTGGCGCTGCTCGGCCTCAACCTCACTGAAGAGGGAAGGGAGGCTTTGGAAGGGCACCGGACTCTTGTCTTAATAAACCTCAAGTCAAGCCTTGCCAGATTGTGCACTGAACTGTTCAAGTTTCTTTTCAAATGACACACTGTTTGCAGTTGCCAGATTGTATGCCACTGATGAGAAGTTTACAGTTTACATGTGTCAATCCTGCATTGATCAATCTTGATTCAGGAAAGCCCAGCAAGTGCCATGTCTGCTTTTATGATTTTGTCTTGCCTTCTTGTTCATTGCCACTGTTCAAATGGAACGAGTTGCTGCATTGTGGAATGCTGTGCTTCTCTGGCTCAGGCGCTCTACCTTTTGTCACTTCTGTCCAAGCCCAGAGTGGAGGACATTTGTCATCAGTTGTCGATCGACCATGTCAAGCAAGATGTCGATGCCTGGACCCTCAAGACCACATGGCGGCACGTCAAAAGGACAGGTTCTCAGATCTGCCTTTCACTTTCAGAAAGAATCATAGCTGTCACATGTGTCTTGAATAATGCCTTTTCCTGTGATTGAGGGCACTGAAAGTGTCTGACTTGTTGTGATTAAGGATCCAAATCCATCATGGGTTCCCCGATCATCTTCCGTGGAAAAACGCTCGATGAGCTCAGAGCTGTAACTGGGCAGCATATTTATCTAACACATTCAAACGTTCTCAAAGTATCTAATTGTGAGTGCATTGTCTGTTTCAATTCTGATGGATCACCTGTTGTTTCCCTTCTGTCTGACTTGATTCGGTCACATTGCCATTGGCTGAGATGGTGCGGAACTCCTCGGAGACATCTGTCTACCCTGACATTGTTGGACAATTGTCAAGTCGCTACCGCGAGGGGACAGTGCAGTGGCCACAGAAAGTGGTAATCGCAGGGTTTGGTCAGGGCAAGAGGTGGAGGGAGATGCGTGAGGACTGATTGATGTTGCTGTGCATGACTGCTTTTTGCATTTTCTGTTGGTTTGCCTTGAGGAAACTGATTGGTACTTCTTGACTATTTTTGTTTAACTGTTTGATATGCATCACAGCCTCTTTCCTGCAGGAATATGTGTCGGAGCATTGGATGAAGAATGTTGGAGACATGTGTCAGTTCATTTCTCCCAACCAATGGCACCGGGTTGATGTGAGCATGTCAATGGAGTCCCTTGGCTGTACTATTCCACTGCCCCATGTGTTTGGCTTGTAAAATCACCAGCAAGTGATGCAGGAATGTTGGGCAAGTTTGAATTCAAAATCTTGACTTCATCCTAAGGAGAGCTCCAGGACCCTTCCGAAATGGACATTTGCCTGGCTGGCATCAACCTATCCAGGAACAGGCGTGGTCATTTTCTGAAATATGTCTGAATGATGTCATGTGTCTGAATGTGTGTCATGTTCTGGTTTGACGAGTCTGGAACTGAAGATTCAGTACATTCTTGTATACTTATTGATTGCAGGTCATGGAGCATCCTGACTTCCATGAAACCATGGACTGGATCCTGGAAAGTCCTGCGCCTCTGGTGAGGAGACCTGTTTGATGACTTGCATTTTATGTGAAAAAATGACAAAGTGGGTTTGACACAGTCACATATGTCCTGACATGTGACATAGTCAACTATTCACATATGTCCTGCAGGATCTCCTGCACAGCCGGTTGGCACCGTACAATTGTCTGCTCTCTTACCTTGTATGGCGTTTTGATTGCAACTTGGCTTGAAATACTTGTCCTGATTGAAAGTGCTGCTGATGTATTTCAATGCAGCTGTTCATTGTTTTTGATTGAGAGTGTGGCTTTTCATTGCTATTCAACCTAAGGCCATCGGGTGCCAACCGGTCCTCTGCATCCAAAGCACGAGCCACAACTGGCAAGAGGATGTGGAGACGTGTCACGCTTACATGCGAGGAGATTTGTCTTGGATGGAGGCAATGCAGAACCTCATCAATCGGACAAGTGTCGAGTTCGCGGACTTCAAGGCCTTCACCGCGGAGTACCTCAACAGATACATTTGTCAGTTCAAGAATGCCTACTTTGAGGGGTGTTCTGGCTGCATTAGATTCATTTTCACACTGTGCTAAAATTTGAATTTGGAATTTGACTTCACTGTTTGAGAAGATTAACTTGAGTACCCTTCAAATGGAACAAACAGTTGTGTAATGATTGACATTTTGCATAACCCATGTTGCCCAGGTTCGACCACATGATCCCCTACATTGAGGAGGCCAAGCATGGTACATCTGTCGGACCTGCCGCAAAGGCTGGAGATTTGTCATTGCTGTTGCTGTGAAACTAACTTAAGGCTGCAAACTGATGTGAATAGCATCTGAATGTTTGATGTGTCTGAGCTGGATGTTCATATGTCTTACAATTGTCACTTTGTCCACTTGCAGGCAATGCCCAAGGCCAAGGCGAAGGCCATGCCGAAGAGGTTGAAGACAGGGACGGAGTTCCTGGGGGCAAGTGCGAAGGCTGCGTCATCTCGAGCAACATCTCGAGCAACATTTGTCAACACGGACGCCTTCGAAATCGACGAGGAAGATGCCACATTTGTCACAGGAGGTGGGGCATGCATGGAGGTGGATGATGATGGTGATGATGGGGATGATGGTGATGATGGGGATCATGGTGATGATGGGGATGATGGCGATGATGGGGATGATGGTGATGATGGGGATGATGGTGATGATGGGGATGATGGTGATGATGGGGATGATGGTGATGATGGGGATGATGGTGATGATGGGGATGATGACTTCATCCCTTTCTTGTTATCCCCTTCACCTCCAATGGCTGCAGGTGGAAGCAGGCGCCAGAGATCGAAGAGCACCACATGGCGCAGGAAGCGACAAGTGTCGGAGTCGAGAATGAGGAGGAGGAGGAGGAGGAGGAGATTTTTGCACATTTGTCGGAAGAGGAGCTGGAGATCCCACAGTATGACATTCCAGATGAGGTCATGTAGCTTGGCCTTCAACTTTAATGACTGTACTAATTCATTTGACATTTATATTTCAGAACTTGTGTCTATCACTCCTGGCACTTGTGACTTATCTAAGGCGTGAGATCATGGAGGACCATGGGATCCACAGGAACACGATGGACCTGTTCTGGAACCTGCAGGACTTTGAATTGGGGCGGGTGCGAATGGTCAAACTCATGCTACTTGTTGTGCACAAATGTTTCATATGTCCAAATGTTTCATATGTCCAAATTGAGCTTTCCTGTTTATATGCTGATGGTTCATGTGTCTAAGGTTCAAGTGTCTCTTCCGGGATCCTGAAGATCGGCGTTCCAATCAGCGCTACTTCGCGTCGAATTTGGGTACCTTGCCTGCCACATTTAATTAGATTTGTTTTTGCTCTTTTGCATTTTGAACATGTGTCTTCTAATTCATCAGAATCTTTGTGTTGCATGATTTGATTGCTGCAGTTTGGTGTGCTTGTCTGCTTTGACACTCGAACTAAGACAATTGTTTTCGGGAGCTTCGAGCGCTGGATATGGCTTCCCAGTGAGAAATGTCCAAAAGTGATCTATAGTATATTTGTCCAAAAGGGTACATTTGTCAACATACATCTGCCATTGTTTGATCAAACCAGCAATGTGTCTTAATGTGCAAGATGCTCATATATATATTATTGTATAAATTTAAATAATATATATATATTGATAAGGATAAGAATATGTATGTCCAAATTTAATCCTCCTGGCATACACAGTTGAAAAGTTGTTTGATTCATTCATGGTGGTCAAGACACATTGCTGGATGGGTCATTTTGCTGTCACTCTGCATCATAAGTGACATGCCGCTTCCCAAACTGCATAGCGCTGTGCGCAATGGAAAAAAAAGGTCTCTTTGGAGCTCTCTGTGAGTCAATGATTCTGTGACATGTGTCAATTGTCCATTGTAGACTTGTGTAATTAACCACCTTGACTTGACTTGTGCATCAATTTTATCCCAAGGTGCTTTACTTGTGGCAATAGTGCTCAGGACTCAGCGACATAACATGGAAGTACACAATCCTTGAGTGAAGAGTTTGTACTCAATAAATCTGATCTCAAGAAAATATTCAAAATGCAGTGTATTATATAAAGCAAACATAGAATCGTCATATAGTACATCTATATTATCATTGCTCCTGTGGTGCACTGAGGTCTGGGGTCGCTGACAGAGAAGTGTTGCTCTTAACAAAGTTGATTGCTCCTTATTGTCATTGATCTGAGCACCATATCTCATGGATGTTTGCCACATGAAACATGTGTCACACTTGTTTGACTTGCTGCATTGTTCACTCAAGGTGATGAGTGGTGCATGGTGTGCCACAACAATGTGACCATCTTAGCACTTTGCTGCTTTAACGTCTACATTGTTTGAGTCACTATTCGTTAAACAGCCTTGTGCAAGTTTGCCAGCTGTCTTGTTTATCTTTCAAAATCTCTGTGATTGAATCTGTGGCATGAGGTGGTGATGGGAAAGTCCAGAGCTGTGGCACATTTCAGGGTAGAGACTCTCACTTCCAGCATTTACTGCACATTTGTCAATGTAGTGGTGTGATAGTGGTGAGACACATGTCCAAGATTTACCACAGGCTATGGATGGACTGACCGTCATTGCCTTAATTGATCAGGGTGGTGTAGATTTCAGGGGCATTTATGATTGGCACAGTTTGTGATTATTGGCACTAGGTGAACAGTTTGTGATTATTGGCACTTATGCTCGTTGACTTGGGGCACATCGGTCCAAACCTTAGTATATTGCAAAATCACATTCATGAGACATGTGTTCAATTCAATGTCTCAGTGCAGGATGTGTACTCTGCAATCCTTCATTCCACCTGTGGACATGTCAAAGTGACTAGGATGCAGTTGCACATATGTACCAACATATATATTATGTTGGTTGATATAAACATGGTCATCCATCATAAAACTCAATTTATAAAAGTTTTCTAGTCCTGATACAATATAGAGCTAGACTCACAGCAAACATTGTAAGTGAAGCACAATGGAACTGTCACAGGTGTCTTCTCTTCATGGTGCAGTGGCGTCAACTGTCAAGGCGTGGCAGCAACTGCAACACCACCAGCAAGTATGATACTGACTGCATGTGAGATCAACCATTGTCACAACAGATGCCTGCAATCCCATGGGGCAGCAAGTCGAACCTAGAAAATAAAACTAAAAAAAACTGGCTAGAATTTTCTCAAAATTTCTCAAAATCTCTCAAAATCTCTCAAAATTTCTCAAAATCTCTCAAAACACTAGTAAAAAAAATATAGAATGCAAAAAAAAACAATGGACAACCATTGGATACTTGTGCTGATTTGTGGGGTATGTGCAGCGATCTCGGTCAATTCAAGTGTCCTCTTTTGTGCTGATTTGTCATCTGTACTGAGCCATGCCAATGTCAGCATCGAAGCGTCAGAGGGTTCAGCAGCAGCAAATGATGATGAACCCTTTGATGATGATGTTGCCCCAAATGGCACAGATGGCAATGCAGCAACCAGCTCTTGATGAGGAATCGGGGGATGAAAGGGAGGTGAAGGAAGAGAAGAAAGAGGAGGAGAAGCAAGAGGAGCGTCGTGCACTACCAGAGAGGGGACAGATGCTTGGGTCAGGTGTCCAGGACAAGATTTCCTCTTCAGTGACCTTTTTGCGTCAAACACCTCGGTGTCGTTTGTCAGAGGGATTGGAATGGCTTTGCAAAGACTTGGACCCTAGCATGACTCATGCCTTGAGCCAGACTGGTCTGCTGGCCCTTGTGTACATGTGTACCCGGTTGAACCCTACAACTCGAATCAATGATCTTCGTGCCATGGTGTGTATCTTATAGTGTATTTTGGTAGTGTGGTAGTATAATGATAATGCTTTTATTATGTTAATGTGAATCTATGCATTTACTGATAGAGTAAGTCAGTTTCCCGACCGACTCAGGTGTGGTGACATACACAGATCTCTTCAACTGCTGGATTCGGGCGATGAACCGGGTGAAGGTCTCCTGTGGCCAAGCACACATTGAGACAATTGTGAGCAAGTTACCTTTGTCTCCATGTGATGATGCTGTCCTGCAGCAAGCCTATCCACATGGCTGGGACACTCGAAATGAATTTGAACATATTTTATGTGTTTTGATGTTTTGGTTTCACATTACATGGCTGAGTGAAAAAATCATATTGGGATATGAGCTGTTCTGCATGTTGCACTGATCAGGACAATTCGTGGATGAAGGCCAAGAAGAAGCGCACTGTGGCAGAGGTGTCCGCAGGGAATGGTGATGTTGGTCAGATGCTTGGGCTTGCACCACCTCAAGACAGCCCTGCGCAGCCCCCAGAGCTGGTACAAGCTGATGGGACATCTGTCACTGTCCAGCCAGCAACTGCAGTGGCCCCTGTGACACATGTGCAGCCTGCTGCGACAGTCCAGCCAGCAACTGCAGTGGCCCCAGTGACACAGCCAGCAACTGCAGTGGCCCCTGTGACACATGTGCAGCCTGTTGCGACACTTGTGCAGCAAGTTGTGTCACATGGTGGGACTCCTGACACTCCAGCACCTCCTTGCACTCCTGCTCGAGCTTATCGTCGTGCTCCTGGAACACCTGTCCCTGCTGCTCAGTCAAAGGCTGCTGCCCGCCCACCTCCACGTGAAGATGCCACGTCTGATGATGAGAGTGACAACAGCCTGTCGTCAGATGTGGAAGCACATGTGTCGGAGCCTGTCGAAGAGGAGCCAGATCCATGCCCCATCTGCTTGGAGAAGATCCAAGTGGGAGAGTCGGTGACAGCCCTGCCTTGTGCACATGTGTGTCACAATGAGTGCCTGTCAAAGTGGAGGGCCTCACGTCCGGGCGGCATCCCTCTGCACCACTGCCCGATGAGGTGTGAGAGGACCTGGCAGTCGGAGATGGAACATGTGCCGTCTGAGTGGGAGCTTGTGGAGGCCGAAGGTGAGACTGCTATGGAGACTGAGATCGAGCAGATTTTTGGCTGAGGTCATCTGTTTTGGCTGAGGTCATCTGTTCAGTTCCTTGTGTCGTGTGTCATTGGCATCATGGTCTGACATATGTCCTGAGGGGAAGTCATTTGTGCTGCATGTTTCTGTGGTGCTGTGGGTTGCATATTGTGGTCATCTGTCTAAGTGAATGATGATGGCATAGTTGCTATGTTTCCTTTGTTCGTGTGAACAAGCACATGATGTTTTATTGTTTATATAATTTTGTTTTGTGACATTTGTGCAGTTGACCGCAATATCTCGTACTATAGGGGAGGCACCCTGTTCGAAGCACCAGCAGCTGACATGCCTTCAGGCAATCTTAAATTAGGAGAGCTTGGCTTCACTGCGAAGAGTTGAAAACATTGGATCACTTGAATTGTGAAATCAGCCTGCTTTGTGAGTGTGGCAGCACAAGTCAAGTTATTGTCATGTAATAATGTTGATTCTTATTATTGTTGCTGACAGGCTGATGGCGAGCAGCTCCACTATATCAGCAAGTTTGATTCTGAGAATTATGCATTTCCTTTGATGCAATGGCATGCACTTCAGTTGAATCAAAGGAAGTCAATTAGTCTGCAATTGTGTTGATGTATGTCTATGGTGTTCTTGTAGCTGAATTGTGGTTCAGGAGTTTTGTTTCTGTTGTCTCATTTGTCCCCTGTGCTCTGCTACTATGGTGCGGGATGATGCAAGACTCATGGTCTTCAACAACCTTCAGCTGCCAAGCACTGTGGGGTATGTTGACAACACTGATGCTAATCGCATTCACTGGGATATAGCGTACTTCTATGACATCATCCGGGAAAAGGGGCATGAGAAGAGAGGTTCCTACAAGTTCTACCGAGATCTTCTTGGGACGGTAACAAACAAAGCTTTTGCTTTGAATGATGTGAGTTTGAGGACAGCTGTCGCCAGGTAGGGGTTTCTGAAATGTTGATTCAAAAATCTTATTTATTAGTAAGAACCTATCATTTAAAATTAGCTGGATACACTTTCAATATTTTGTGTTCATGCCGGAGTGAAGTGTTTGTTGGATTTTGGTGATGCCAAACCAATCAGCCTTGCTTGGAGGCCAGGCCTACTGGACCGAAATCTCTGCACTTCTTTGGCACTGGTGATCTGCCTGTTTACATTTGTCAACAGAGCTCGGGAGGAGGCCAAAGCTCAATTCCTGTTGTCCTACTTGAAGGCAGTTGGCTTCATGGTGATGCCTTGGGTGAGTGCTGTTGCTGGAGTGCAGGTGAGGTTCCCAGCGAATCGAGGTGAAACTTTGTTGGTGACTTCTTCTGGGAATCTTGCATTGGCTGCTTTTCTTCGCAGTGTCCATAGAGGAATTACTACAGCTTGGTCTCAGGAGTGGCATGCTATGTTCAATGCTGGACATTTGTCATCTGATTGGCAAGAGGAGGTACATGTTGTCGATATTATCATTTTTGTTGCTATTTTGGAACGCTTTAGACGCTCCAGGCAGAAAGCGGTTCTGGGACAAATGTCAATACAGCTGCTCCAGGATTTTAAAGATTTGATGGCGACATTTGTGTCAACTGCAATGGATCAGTTTTTGCTGCACATGTATACCCCAGAACAACCACATCAAGCACAACAAGCTGCTCCTGCCAGAAAATTTAAGAAACTAGCCATGTTACTTCAGCTAGTTGTTTTGATCAAATTTTGGCTTCACTTTCTTTATGTTGGGTTTATTTAGATGAACCAATTACAATCTACTCTTGTCACAAGTGTCATCCACCAGGAAACGTCGAAGTGGACCGACAAAAACTCATGAGTCACATGTGTTGGTGCACCCAGACTCAATATGGACCATGCTGGAAGCAGCTCGGGAAAAGAACTGCAGCTTGTCAGTTGTCGCCAAGTTGCGCAGTGATGAAGTTCAAGGAGGTGCACACGCATCTTCTGTTGAGTACTGGAACCGCAAAGTGCTGGGAATTTATTTCGGGAAGGTCAAAACTGGGTTCCTGAATATTCCACACATCAACATGGTGACTGATGCTTCGACTCACAGTCAAAAAGAAACAATTGTCAGCATATGTTACTCTCACGAGATGGACAGTTGTGCTCTTTGCCCGATTCAACATGTCTCTAGATCCAAAGTCATTGCCCCACTTGAGTTTGATCTGGAGCCGGAAATCGAGATTCTGGCCGCCACACGCAAAGTTGAACGTTTGGCTGCCTACAGGTTTCTAGCTGCTCTTTCACATCAGCTGTGGCACATTTCACGGGGGCGACTCTCACTTCCAGCATTTACTCCACCTTTGTCAATGTACTTGTCTCCGCTGAGTCCAGACAAGAAGAGGATTGTCCAAGGCAACCAGGTCTTGATCAAGGATGTCCATACTGGTGAGACACATGTCCAAGATTTGTCAAAGGCTATGGATATACCCATCCTCACTGTCTCGATTGATCAGGGCGGTGTAGGTGCTGTTTCTTAGCAGCAATATCAAATGGGAAGGTTTCATAAAAGTATGAATTTATGACACATGACATGTGGCCATTCATTGTATATTATATGTAAATGCAGAATACATGTATATTGTTTTAATACGTTTGTATGGTTATTTTCCCCTTGACCTGTTTCTTTGGTGCAACATTGTGGCCCAGGCAGGCTTGGCCTACTTGCAACACTGCAATCTGCTTGTACACTGTCACTGTGATAAAGTTCACAGACTGATTCGAGATCTGAAACTGTCCAATGGCTGTGACCCGAAGTTCAACGAGGCTGTATTAGCCACAACATATGCCTGGTCAGTCAACTATAAGCCACATGGCTCTGGGGCTTTTGGAGACGAAAAGTATGATCTCCTGGCCAACTTCTTTGATACATGTGTCATGGAGGACTCACTCAAGGCAAATCTTATCATATTAGTTTTATGTTTTTTTAACACCATTCAAAAATCATCCAACGTAAAACTCGTAGCTGATGATGTTGTGCAAAAACTTTTGGAGCAGGACTCGGAGCACTTCCAGCGGTACAAGTGTCTCATGGCTCTGGACTTTGAAGATGATTTTGGCAGGACACCAACAGATGAAGAAATGTGGAATCACATGTCAGAGTTGCCATCCTTTCTAGCCAAAAAGGGCTTACCAAAACCAGGCAGGTGGTTCGCCTGGCATGAGTGTGCACACCAACAGCTCAAAGAGTTTTTTGCCACACGTTGCCTTCTGCACTGGTACTTTGAAGATGAGGGGCTGCCAGCCCCTGAAGAAGTAAATACAAAATTTCAAAAGTGCAAAGGGGATCTGGGGGGCTTGAAACTGCTACATCGAGCTTTGACATATGTCAACCATGAGACTGCATGTATCATGCTCTTGGTCAGCCGACCTTGCTGGACCTGGTATACGGAACAAATCTCTGAGATCAAAACCCCCCAGGAAGGAGTTGAGCAACTCATGACGTGGGCTTTGTCTTGGTACAAAGATGCTCACTTGCTGGCCATTGTGAAAACTCTGTATGATTGGCGGTCTCTGAAGAAGTTGGTGTACTACCAAGTGCACCAAGGCAGAACTGATGATGATGACCTAGCAGCAACTGTGTTCAAATATGCGTCAAATGTCCTGTCAAGAAGATTATGGACAATGTCAAGGTATGGCACAGCTCCTGAGTGCTTTGTGGGACTTGTCTCGTCATGTGTCGATCATCGCCAGGAAGCCATGCGTGTGATGAGGAGAGACTGGCGGCTTCTCAATCTGGCGGAACAGTCGGACAAATGTGCTAAAATTGTCCCTGACTTGCAATTCTTGTTCAGCGCCCCTGTCAGGCTATCGTGTGCTCTTTTTGAGCAGAGTGGCTGGGACGAAACAAGTGTCCCTGGAACATTTGTCTTGAAGGGTGTCTTGACTGTCTTGCCCGACAACAAGATCGTCGAAGATTGTCATCAAGCGGTGAGAGTGGAGGCAAAGAGTCACCCGAACCAAAAGATGACCGTGCCACGTGTGCAGTCATGTGTCATGAACAGCAATGTCTTCAGTTCCAGAAAGCTATTCCATGTGGGAAAGTTGACTAAAGAGGAATTCGTCCAGAAATGGGGCAAGCGACAGACTGCTGATGAGCAGTATGGTCGCAAGATCTTTTCTAGCCGCTATCATCGTCTTCCCAAATCTTTCAGCAACATCATGAAGAAGAAATCATGGACAAGTGTCAATGAGGAACAGTATGGGAAATCATATGCTGCATGGGAGTGGATTCGATTTTACACTGAACATACTTTAGCGGAGACAAATGTCAAAGTTGACGACACTTGACTTGGATTTTGATTGAGCATCTTTTGCTTGCTGGCATTGTTTCCTCAATTCTCAAATAGACTTACTTAAAAATATTCTTTTCTTTGATCAGTTTGGGCTGCACTTGCAGGATGGTCTGAACTCTGTCATGTGTTTTCCTGGTCAACTTCTGTCACAGTTGTCCACAGAGACAACTGTTCTCAGCCTTGGCAATCGACTTTGGGCAACTATGGTGTGGCCGTTGGAGGAACATGGTCATCATGACAGGTTTCAAACCTACAAGCTCAGCACCAATCCATCCATTGGGGGGTCATTTGTCTTTCCATTCAACCCAAATGACTGGGTAGCAGCAGATGCAGAAGCATCATTGGAGGAAGGTGTTGGCGTACTACTGTCTCCACAGCGTCCATTTGAACCCTTGCCACAGGCAGCCCTTCGCCAGTCGGTCAATTTGACTTACAATGACTTGGTCATCATTGCTGATGCACTGGGGGTGCCCAATCCTGTTAAGTTGTCTCGAGCTGATTTGATTACCCGCTGTTGTGAGCGGCTTGGGGATGCAACTTTCACAGAGTTTGTGAAAAGTCAGGAAGCAGCAGCGAAAAAAAAAACAAAGAAGAATAATGCAGTGACAAATGTCGACCTAGCTGCATCATTGCTGGAGGGGCTGGATAAGGATGAAGCACAAGAGTTTAGCGACATCAAGACATTTGTCAATCCTCGAACTGCTATGAAGAGGAAGTGGGCAGAGATTAAGGAGGAGAAAAAAAATGAATCTTGGTTGCTGACTAGATTTCTCAAATTAATTAGTCAAAATGAAGTGAAATAGAAAGCTTTAGAAATAACTAATTTCAAACATTCTCGTCTAAGGAGAAGGAGGAAAAGAAGAAGAAGATTGCCTCTCGCAAAGCATTTGGTCGAGGCCGAGGAGGTCGGGGACGAGGACGAGGCAGAGCCAGAGGCAAAGGCAGAGGCCGTGGAGTTCAGCCTCAATCCAGCGATCGTCCAGAACAGGTGTCAGCACCAGCGCCACCTCCAGCACCATCTGTTTCTGAGCCTGTGCCCTTAGCACTGCTTCCCGAAGTCGCTGAGGAACATGAGGAACATTCGCCGCACATGGAGCAACATGAGGAACATCAGTCCCCGGACATGGAGGAACATGAGGAACATGAGTCGCCGCACATGGAGCAACATGAGGAACATCAGTCGCCGCACATGGAGGAACATGAAGAACATCAGTCGCCGCACATGGAGGAACATGAGGAAAATCAGCCGCTGCACATGGAGCTGGATGAGGAAGAAGTGTCTGATGCTGCAGCTGGGCCTGCTGCAGGTCCTGCTCCGTTAGCAGAGGCTGTAGCAGAGCCTGCAGCAGGACCTCCAGCAGAACCTGCTGCAGCTGAAGCAGGGAGGAGGCGTCATGTGGTACTTGTGTCGCCAAGAGAGCACTTCACACCTGCAATCCTTCAGAGATTGGCACCTCCAGGAATGTCATTTGGCTTGGACCAAAAGGCCCACCGCTTCACCATAAAGTTTAAGATCAAGCCTCGAGAGGGACAAGTGTGGGCTGCTTATGGACCAGGTGGATCTCGCTCCAAGGCGTTTCAACATATGTCCTGGGAAGAGGCACTGAAGCAGTTGCATCAGGAAGCTTGGGAGCGCTGGGATTTGGCAAAACATTTGCCTGGCTTTGAACTCGATGATCCGAATCAAGCGCAGCAGCCTGGACATGTCTCAGACAGCATGCTTGCTGTGATAAGAGAGGTCATTGCACAGATGCCTCCTCCTACTAAGTATCCTAAGCGTCCTTGAACAAGTGTGTTGCAATGGCTTGCACATGTATGCTGCTGCGCTTAAAAAAATGCCTCAAGTTTGAATGAATGAATGCACAAGACTTTGAGTGAATTTGTCTTGTCTTGGACTTGTTTTAAGATTGAGTTTCATGCCCGCAGCTTTTTATGTGAATATGTCAAACTGTTTCAAACAACTATGTAGTTGTATTCATGTTGAAAAAACCATGTTATATCAAATCATGGCATAATTTTCGAAATTCCACTGGATACTGGTCACTGATCACTGACTATTATCTTGAGTATAAATTTCACTCCTCCTCTGAAGCGGCCATGGGGAAATCAATTGCAGTTGCAGAAAGGCGCGCCAGCAGCGGACTATGATGTGGCCCTTTCTTCCATTTCTCTGCTTTGCACCTCCGAAGAAGAACAAGTGTCAGAAGAAGAACAAGTGTCAGCAAAACAAAGAGGTGGACGAAGCTGCTACCAAGAAATGTGTCCATGATGATGCTGGCTCTTCTGGCACTGGCACTGAGGCATCAGGTGTCACTGAAATGCATGAGGCAACAAGTGTCAATGCAGCAGCTGCAGCTGCCACTGATTTGCCAATTAACCCATTTGTGGACAAATGTGCTAAAGCTCTTGCATTTGGCTATGAGGATGCCTGGCCCTACTCTTCCTTCAACAGGCCAGGGTTGATAATCATGTTGTTGAATAATAACAAACGTAACAAAGAAACTTAGTAGTGTCTTAGTTTCTTAGTAGTACTTAGTAGTGTCTTCAAAACTATCCTGGCTGCCCACCCTGACTGCTGCAGGTGTGCACAAATGTCGTCGTTCCTGATGGAGACCTTTTCTCGGTTCTTGGCACATGATCTTCATGTGTCTGGTGGGAATGCGATCAAGATGTGGCCACCTCTCCTGGACTCACTGTACCCATGTCTGCGACCAGTTACAGACCTTGCGATGAAGCTGTCACTCCTGTGCCAGCGTGCTTTTGCCAACAGGCTCCAGTGTTCACATCATCTCCACCACTTTGTTGAGTACTGGTGTGGCGCAGCCAACTTGACCAAGGAGATGATCAAAGCAGGCTTTGAAGGAGCTGGGTTCGACATCATCCATTCACATATGCACAGTTGTCTCGACACATGTGGCCTTCGTCTCTGGATGGATATGCTCATGAGCATATGTGAACATGGTCTTTGTTGGCTTGGACCACCTTGTTCTTCATTTGTCATATTATGTCTGGCGCAAAGCCAAAGGTATGGCTGGAACCAGTGGTGGGGAGACACCACGAGGACATTTGTCAGGACTGGCAATAGCCACATGCAGGTAGCAGCCATGATGTTCCTTGTGTCGTGTGTCATTGGCATCATGGTCTGCTTGGAGCAGCCGGACAACTCGTGTTTGCACAAGTGTCTTCCTATGAGGTCAGTGTTGTCATTTGTGAAGGCTCATCGTGTGAAGACTTATCTTGGAGCATTTGCTGGCCCCACTCAGAAGCCGCTGCAGATATGGACAAACAGAGTGTGCTTCAATCAACTGTCCAGAGATTGTCCAGCCAGGGAACAATTGTCAGGTGAGCAACTGGTGACTCGAAGTGAAGATGGCCGAAGTTTCACCGGGAGGAAGGACCTGCTAGAGGAGTCAGGTAGCTACACTCCACAATTTGGGTCAAGTGTTGCCCAGACTTTTGCATCGGAGTTTCTGCGGCTGCGTCATGTGTGAGTGACTTTTGTCTCACACTTGTGCCAGCTGCCTGCATGCAGTGTGTTGCACTACATGGAGAACTTCTGTCTCCCCAATCTTTGGCAACCACTGCAAATTAGATTTTCAACACATGTCAAGCATCATGTGTTTGATCTCATCATAGGGTTCTTGGGAGTTGTCCTTGCAGGCGAAACTCAGGAATTTGTTTGATACTTGTGTTTGTAAATGCTACGAGAATATGCCAAATCTTAGATAACATAATTCCAACTCCACTTGCTTCACCTGAGGTTGGATGGCAATGTTTCGAGGCCAGGGTATACAGACACATGTTCACTTGTGCTTACTTGTGACAATTGACACAAAACTTTGACATATGTCCTCTCTTTTGCTCTTGCCAGGAGGAAAGCATATCAATAAAATATAATAAAATTATATAAACATATAAAAATTAAAAGAAAAATATATCATGTATTATTGAATTAACTATAATTTCTGGAGTTTTGTTTTACGTAAACCATCGTTTGGAATGCGTTGTCCTTGCGATATGCAAAACGTGAAGAGAGAAGAAAAAAAACATGTTTTTTTTCTGGCAAAGTTTGTGGTACTCCATCCATTGTGTTCCACCGTGATACTTGGCGTGCAATCTTTAAGAAAAATAAGGAAAAAAAAAGGAAACACATGGAAAACCCAGGAAAACAAAAGGCAACAGCGTTGCAGTATCAACTCTATTTTTGTTTTATTTCTGTCTTCAATAACCCAAACCTACCTTATAGAGGACCCAGGGAACCAAGGTAGCACATTACGTTTGGTGATATAGTGAAGGATCTACCAATATCTATCAATGGATTAGTGAAATATCACAATCAACAAATCTATCAATGGATTATGATAGTTGATTATTAATCATAAATATCTCATATACTAGTGAATTAATGGATTATCTATCAATGGATTATCATTCTGGATCATGATCGATCAAGAAATCTACCAATGGATAAGTGAAATATCTACCAATTATAGTTCATAGTAAACACTATAGTATGATATCCCCCAATAAAACATATTGGTAGATACTTTAAAAAATGCTAAATAATATCCTCCAATTATAGTGATAGTATTTGCCAATATTATAATTTACCAATGATAATCCTATGTTATCCTCCAATAAAACTCATGCTACTATGGAAATTTGTAAATATTGGGATTATTTGTTTCCTCCAATATCATCCTTAGTAAACCAATATTGGGATAATTCATCCAATATTACTATCCAATGTTACTATAGATACTATGTTATCCTCATAATATGTCCAACGTTTCCATAGTAAATATCTTATCCTCCAATTCCCATAGTAAAACATATTGGTGGATACTAAAAAAATGGTAAGTAGTATCCTCCAATTATAGTTATGGTATTTACCAATTTCCATAGTAGCATTTTTTCCCAATCCCTCCGCTCCAGGTGCCGGTGAGGGTCATCCCCGAGGCGGAGGCCGAAGGCATCCGCGAGCCCGAGATGCCGGAACCCGAGCCGCCCGGAACGACGGAACGACGGAACGGCCCAGGGGGATGGGGGATGAAAAGCATGGGAAAATCCGGGGATTTACCTGATTTACCCTCTGGAAAGCTCAGATAACTATGGAAAATCACCATGTTAACAGGTAAATCAACGATTTCAATGGGCCATGTTCAATAGCTATGTCAGCCATGTTAGATTACCAGAGGGTAGGGCCTAAAGCGTTGAAACAGAATTGGAAATCGCAAGTTTAATGGCAGAATCAGGGGAAAAGACATTGAAAATAAAGCTTAGAAGTATGGTAAGCAGATAAAGAACTACTCTAATTCATGGTGAAAACACAAGAAAATATATCAGGGTTTGAGCCAGAGTAGCCAGAAAAATGATGGGCTTCAAAAATCGTCCTTTTGGGATACATAATTTTAAAAAACATGTAGGGATTTGTTACTTGGTTTGTTGTTTGGGATTCTACTAGATGTTTCATGGAGGTTCTCCCGAACCAAAATGGGGAAACCCAGTTTGGGAAAGTCACCTCAGCAGTTTTTGGGTGATCACTGCAATGACAACCCAACAAGGTCTTTTGGGGTGATCATGATCAGCCCTGGCTGCTTTCTTAGACCTTTATTCTTTGGCTATATCCAGGTATTTATTGGAGATTAAAAAAAAAAAGGATAAAAACTCCCAAAGCTACTTTCTTAGTAGACCACCTTCTCTGGCTATGTCTATGTTTTTCTGGAATAAAACCTCCATGTGTCTCCATGTTTTATGTGTGAACTTCCCAAAAAAATGGGCGCCTCAGCCTGCTTTGGGATGGAACTGCCGTGTCATCCAGGTTCCAAATCGAGCTACCTGGATCCGTGGCCAAGTTGCGCAACGTCTTGGTGCCTCGGACCTGGTGACCCCCATACTCCATCGTACATACATATATAGTTATATATTTACACATATAACTATATAATTATGTATATGATTATATATATATATCTCAGTGTATTTAAACTCATTTCCAACATTTCTAATGTTGCTCAAATCCCCTATTGTTCGTTGATATTTTCCAGCCCAAACTTCCCAGGACCGGATGAAGCAGGTGGGCGCCACGCTGGTAGCGGTGGAAGCCTCCAAAGAAGCTGGTGGTGCAGATCTGCCGGGAGGACTGGGGCCACTGGGGCCAGGGCCAACTATGGTGGAATTCTTGATCATAAACCATATTAATAATAGTTGATCATGAATAGTTATCAAGAATTATCATTAATGGTTAATGATATGTTTCTTCCTTATCAACTATTAGTTAACCACTAAGGTTAATAATAATAGTTGATATGGAATAATCATGGATAATGGTTAATAATAATTCATAGTTAACCATATAAATTCACCATATCTATTAAGCATATAAATCAACCATAGTTAACCATGATTAATAACCATCATTAACCAGTATAGTTAACCTTAATAATAGTCAACCATGATAACCATGATGGTCAACTAATATGGTTAATGATGGTTAATTATGGTTAATGACATTACCATATTAGTTGACCATTGTGGTTCATTATTCCACTATTAGTATACGTAGTTAAACCACTTTTTGATAGTCCATCATGTTTGTTGCTAACCACCATATTCACAGATCAACTATCTATTAACCATACTTAACCATCATTACCCTCTAGTAAACATACAAAAAACTATGGAAAATCACCATGCTATTAGTGGGTAAATCAACTATAAATTGCCATTTTCAATAGCTATGTTTGTTAACCATCATTAACCAGTATAAATCATCATAGAACATTACTAATCATCATTAACCATATGGTGGTTTCCTAAGTCATAGGGTACCCCCAAATCATCCATTTATAGATGGAATTGTCCATGAAATAAATCATTCAGTGTTTTTGGGGTATCCCCATTTGAGGAAACCTCCACAGGTCAATGAAATGATGAAATGCCTCTTGAACGATCTTAGAAACCCTGGGTTAGTATTGGTCATTTTGTGTACTGGATCTATTTTTGGTGGTATTCGGGAATTAGATGAAGTTGACACTCGGTGGCACTGATTTACATGTCAACTGCCAATGAAATGAGTTCTATGGGAATTGGAGATGTCATTGAAACCACTGGACTTAGGGTCTTTGGGAAAATGTTGTTGTTAAATGGGAGGTGCGTTAGGCATCCAAAGTTTGGGATTGAAGCTTAGGAAATTCATGTTTTGTCCCAAGAGTTAATTAAGGCTTCGATCAACAAAAATCAGGAATACACCCGGGATCACGGTGTTTTTTGACATCTCCAATTTTTTGGTGAAACCAATACTGTTGCTGTTCTTGGTTAAGTTAAAGTTAAACACTTTTTTATATAATCCCAAAATTGTAGCGATTTTTGGTTCAACCCAAAAAATCAGGCACACCCCAAAATCCACTGGTTTGAACCCTCATTTTCTCCCATTCACAGTGGCCCATCCGCCATGTTCAGGCACATCCCTATACCCCAGAATGTTCGAATGTTGGTCATTCATCCCAATATATCCTGGTATTTCCAATAAAATCGTTAATTTTGATGGTTAAATACCAGGATGTCTCCAAGAAACTGAGGGATGCAACCCAAGAAAATGGGATAGGAGTCAACATGAATCAGCTAAAAGTGGTATATTCAGCAACCATCACCAACTAAAATTGGGTTTGAAGCAACTTCACAAAACAAGATTGTGGTGGGAATAAACCTTCTTATATTGGTATATGTGGAACAACTATCCCAAAATTAAAATGGCCCAACTTGTCAGGCTAGTGAATTGTTACAAAACGCAGCCTGATGATAACATCCATCAACATGCATTCGCCATTTTTGTTATCCCATGATTGACCATTAATGGCGCATGTTATGTGGCTGAAATTCTAATGGTCAATGTGATATCATTGACATTCCTATATCCCATTGTATCCCATTATTTTATCAACATTCCTACCAAAAATCTGGGAAATGAATAGCCCGATAAACCACACATTCCTACATTTATGTATGACTGGTAGGAATAAACCGGATAAAATAAATACCTGGGTTTAGCCCGATAAACCACACCATGTCGCCAGGCAAGGCTTGGTTGAAGCTCACCGCCGAGTCGGAAGTGGTGCAGATCACCACGACGTCAGCTGGTGGATGATCCCACAATGAGTCATTGTTTGTTTAGATCTGTTTACATCATTGGAAAAAGTAAATGATTTATATATATGTGTGTGTGTGTACTTCGATGATTTTTAGATGATTAGGATGATAGGATGATTTAGATGGTCTAGATAGCTGTGAGTTTGGTGCCACCAAACTGATCCATTTACCACTTTGCCAGGTTGGAACCACAACATG
Organism: Cladocopium goreaui; assembly: GCA_947184155.2. Taxonomy (NCBI): domain Eukaryota; class Dinophyceae; order Suessiales; family Symbiodiniaceae; genus Cladocopium; species Cladocopium goreaui. The sequence continues at coordinate 88,672 of CAMXCT020002141.1, read as the reverse complement.
CAGCTGCAGAACCACATTGAGCGTTCTCGACGCGGCCTCTTTGGCTTTTACGTGTCTTGCCTCTGGACAACGATTCCAGAGGGCCCTCTTTTGAGCCTAGCAATCGAAGCTACGCATGACAAAACAGATAGCACTCCTGCTTTGCATTTCGTGTTTGCACTTAGAGCGGCATAACACAACAAGATATCTTTCCATATCTTCGCATTGGTAGCGGAGCCGGCAAAGATCCGGCTCCAGCCCGCGCTGCCATGTCGACTTCTCCGGCGAGAAGAGCTGCTGGCGGCGGTGCTGGATCATCTCCTACCTCCCCAACCGAAACTTCTCCATATGTCAAGGACTCCTTCGTGCCGAGGTTTGACAATACCATCAGCGGCTACAAGGAGTGGCGGAAAAGGGTTCAACTGTATGCCCGTAGGCTTGAGCTGCAAGGTCGTTCAAAAGAAGTTGCCATGAATGTTTTGGCAGTACTTGAAGGTTCCAGTTGGACGCAATGTGAAGACATAGACCTCAAGGAACTGGAAGCCGAAAATGGCCTAGATGTGTTGCTGCGACGGTTGGATTCGAAATGGAAATATGATGAAAGGGTTGAGCTGGGTTCCATATTTGACACCTTCTTCTTCAAGGTTCAGCGAAAGCCCAACCAATCTCTTTTGGACTATGTGACTGATTTTCACCAAGCCCTACGTGATGTTCAGAGACTGAAGGTTGATCTTCCTGAGGAAATCACTGGATGGCTCATGTTGCGCAGAGCTGCCTTGACCAAGGACCAACAACACCTTGTGCAGTCCCAGGTTGGCAAAACGTTGACACTGGGAAACGTGGAGCAAAGCCTTTTTCTGGTTTTTGGTCAAGACTTCAAGCAATCCAATCATCAAAGTCACCGTGGGAAGTCATTCCCCAAAGGGAAGGGTCGTTCCAATGTGCACCATGCAGAAGATGATGAGCATGAGTTTCAAGATGTTTGGAATGAAACCTACATGGATACCTACTACGAAAATGATGATGATCAATACTATGAATGTGATGAAGAATGGGATGAAACATACTTTGGTTCACAAGTTGACTGGTCTCCCACTGCCTCTGAGTGGAATCCGAGCGAAGCTGCCATCGAAGACGAGGCGCTCTTCGATGTGGAGGAGTTCGATTCCGTCTACTCTGCATATGCCGATGCCAAGAGCCGACTTGCACAGTTGCGCCAAAGCCGTGGCTTCTACCCGGTTGTGGCGTTGGTGGACGGAAAGGGTTCCAGCATGTCTCAAGGTGGGGGTAGTTCAAAGTCTAAAGGCCAAAGTAAGAAGGGATCCAAACAATCACCATATCCACCAAAGGGAAAGGGTATCAAAGCTAGAGGAAAAGCCATAGCGGGGGATCTAGTTTGTTTGAGATGTGGCAAGACTGGCCACAAAGCTGCAAACTGCAAGAGCTCTTCTGCTGCTGCCTCTGGCACCTCCTCTCCTGCAAAGAAGCGTCCCATTGACCTTGACCCGATGGTGAACATGGTCTTCCAAGCTTCTGGCGATGAGTTCCATGAGATTGAGGCGAATCTGTGGTGCGTGCTGGTGGATGGGTGACAAAGGAGCCCGACATGTGCATTCAAGACCAAGGAGCCTCTTCTTTCCTTGCTGGCAGCGAGTACATCTTGCGATATCTGAAATGGTTGGAAGTTGCGGGATACCCCATGAACACCATCTCCTTCAAGAAGTGCAACAAATCTTTTCGTTTTGGCGGCGATGCTGATGGACATGCCCGCTGGATGGTTGAGTTGCCCGTGCACTTCGCCAACATTTCAGGTCGAATGCAGTGCTTCATCGTGTTCGGAGCCACCCCAATGTTGCTTGGACGCCCAGTTCTTGAACAACTTGGTGCTGTAGTGGATTTTGGAAGTGGCAAGATGCGCATCCTTGGTGGCCGATGGACCGAGATCGAACGTGGCAAGCAAGATGCGATGCTTCTGCGACTTGCTGCAACCTTCAACTCCATCGAGGACTTCGAGAACCCGCAGTTCGACCTCAGAGCCAAGGATGATGACCACGATGATGCATGCTCTTTGCAAGATTTTCTTCAAGATCTACGTGCTGCCGAGCGCTATGAGGAAATGATCTCCGAGGTCCAATTCACCGACGACGCCTCTGAGAATGAGTTCGTTGATGTTGAGACCTATGTGAATGTGGATGAGCAGATTCCTGAGGAGCACTTTCATGCCCATGAGCTGACTGAACGCACTCAATGTTCAATGTCGAAGACCTGGTCATGGATTCAGGGTCAACTGGTTGAAACGTCCAAGAAAGCAGCCCAACTTGCCTATGAAGCTCGATGCCAACCCCACCCACGAAAGAAGCTCATTTGGGAAGTCTACAGTGGCACTGGACTTTTAGGCGAACAAGCTGAACGCCTTGGTGCCGATGTGATGCGTTTTGGACTCAACAATGGATGGGACTTCTCCAAATTAGCACATCGAAAACGTTTGATGGAACTGGCCTATGAGCTTGAGCCGGATGAGATCTACATGTCTCCCAAGTGCACACTTTGGTCTCCCATGCAGGCCATTAACATGCGTTGTGAAGCTGATTGGGATGAACTTTGGGAGCGTCGTGACTTCGACCATGAGATCCATCTGAAGTTTTGCAAGAAGCTGTACTGGTTTCAGGTGAAACGTGGAGCTCATGCACACATTGAACATCCACACCGCAGTGCTGCCTGGGAAACACCAGCCTTTGCCAAACTTCCAGGTGAACGCACAACCTTTGATCAATGTGAATATGGCTCCACTACCACAGTTGATGATGATGAAGTACCAATCATGAAAACCACCTCCATTCAGACCACAAAACGTGCGATGTGTCGCATCATGTCCAAACGATGCTCAGGCAACCATCAACATGCCCGACTTGAAGGTGGAAGCCCTTGCAAGAAGGCTGAGAATTACCAATGCGAGCTTGCCTGGAATTTAGCTCGTGCCCTTCTTGAAGATGAAGGTTTGTCGGAACAGGCCTATGCTGTTCAACAAGACGCCGAAGCTCAAGAGCTGACTGGAATTCTTCGAAAACTTGGCACAAGGCATGGCTCTGAAGCGGTGCGCATTGCCTACCGCCTCCATCGAAACCTTGGGCATCCGAGAAAGGACACTTTGGTCCGCATGCTGCAGGCCAAGAATGGCGACCCAAAGGTCATCGCTGCAGCCGAAGCCCTTGAGTGCCCCTACTGCAACAAGTTTTCTTCCAGGAAACAATCAGCTCCAGCTCATGCCGAGCGTCCCATGGACTTCAATGAGCAGCTTCAGGCCGACACCCTGTGGTTTGATCTGAGCTCAGTTGAGCCTGATGCCCCTTCTGACAAAGCTTCCAAGCGGAAGATTGGCATGTTGGTCATGGTCGATTCTGCAACTCGCTTCATGGCTGTGCGAACCATTCCTGATGAATCAAGCAACTCCCTCATGAAAGCAGTTGAACGTGAATGGATTCGCTACTTTGGCCCTCCGAAGCAGCTGAGCGTTGATGAATGGTCTGGATGGGGCAGTGACGCTATGATGCAATGGTCTGGCGACCACGACATAGAGATGAAGATTTCCCCTGGGCAAAGTCATTCACGAACTTCAATTGTGGAGCGAAGACACCAACTCCTTCGCCAAGCACTCTCCATATTCATGACAGAAAATGGACTACGTGGCCTTGATGGACTTCACACGGCCTTGAACTGGACTGTGCCCACATTGAATCAATGCACTTTTGTGAATGGATTTACTCCTATGCAACTTGCCCTGGGAAAACAGCCAAATATGCCTGGACTCATCTCTGACGAGCGCACTGGTCCAATTCAACTTCAACAAACTGAACAAGATCGACTACGACGACGACTTGAACTCAAAGCAAGTGCCCAAAACGCATGTGCTGTTGCGGAGATTGACGTCAAACTTCGACGTGCTCTACTCCGACGCTTTTCAGGTGCTGATGAAGATCTACAGCCAGGCGAACGATGCCTTTATTGGCGAGAAGTTGGCAATCGATTCCACACGGTTCAGTGGAAAGGCCCTGCCACGGTCGTTGCTGTCCAACAAGACCCAGACACTGGCACCATTGACACCTACTGGATTGCCCACGGCACTGTGCTCATCCGTGCCGGACGTCAACATGTTCGACGACTTGTTGGCCAAGAAGGTCTTGTCAATGGAGCTCAACGTGCTGAACAAGCCATCGCTGGTCTCCGTCAACGTCGAGTTGTCCGAACAGCCGACTTGCGGCGCATCAACAAGCACACCTTGGAGGAGCTTGAGGGTGAGATCTCTGATGGAATTTTTGATGAGCCCTCTCCAAAGAAAGCCAAGACCAACCATCCTCCTGATCAAGGTGAGCAAGATGCCCCGGCCGCACGACCTGAATCAGTGCGATCATGTTCCTATGAGCCAACTGAACCCATCGATGATTTGCCAAAAGATCCTGCTGAAGATCCACCTCCTGTGGCTGATCCGTCTTCCGGTTTGGACTTACCGGATGAGTCAAGGCGCTTGGATTTGGATTTGCCCGACTCTGAAGAGCCACAATCCTCACAGCAAGCTGAAGCAGCAGCAGCACCCTCCAGCGGAGAGGCAGGTGCTGGACTTATGCCTGAACCTCTTCCGCAAGATGTTCCAATCCCTGATGGTGATGACAGTGAAGCTGATCAGCCCACCATTGCAGCTGACAACACCATCACCCAATCTTCAATGCCTGAGGCACCTCCACAACTTCCTGGACTTTCCTTTGCTGAACGCCGACGGCAACATGAAAGAAGTGAGACTTCATGGATGCGATCTCCATTGTGGCCACTGGTGCATGATCATCCTGATCCTCAAAGCCCTGGCAATTCAAAGCGTGCCAAGCATCATGAAGCGGTCAACATCGCTGTGGAGCTATTTCCGAATGGCTGTGAAGACTCAACCAACCTTCCAGCTGGATGGCACTATGATCCGAAAACCCATGAGATCTACCTTGGTTCCACAGCAGATTTTTGGAGCTTTGAAGATGGATTTTTGGTTAGAAACCATGTTTGGTCAAGGGATTGCAGTTTTCATACAACAGATTTTCCCTTGCCTGCCGAGAAGCTCCAGACCACAAATGGCCTGACAATGAGACGCAACAGCCGCATCATCCTGGTCAACGAGGAGCAGCCTGCCCCTGTGGGTGATGAACCATGGTTTGGAAAGACCTTGTACCCACTGACCAAAGATGCTGCAGCTGAGTTTGGCCAAAACTACGTTGGCGACCTGTCCAAGAAGTTCAACAACAAAACCATCCGAAGCCGTGGCCATATCTGGTCTGCCCAAGCTGCGCCCAAGAAGAAGAACGTCAAGGAGTCAGCTGACCTGAAGGAAAGCCGAATGAGTCTTGAAGACCGCCTGGCGTTCATCGAGGGCAAGAAAGCTGAGTTGGCCTCCATTTTTGAGAATCAAGTTTGGGAGATTGAGCTCCATCCTGAGAAGGTCGATTGGAACCGCGTGATGAAAGCACGGTTTGTGCTGAAGTGGTCTGCCGACAACAATGGCAACCCACGCGCAAAAGCACGTTTGGTTCTTCAAGGATTTTCTGATCCAGATCTACTACGAGGAGAGCTTGACACATCTTCCCCTACTTTGAGCCGGTCCTCACGGCAGATTCTCTTGGCCATTGCAACTTGCAAATCCTGGCTTATTTTCATTTCTGATGTGGCGACAGCCTTTCTTCAAGGCGATCCGCAGAAACGAATCTTGTGGGCCAGAATTCCCAAAGACGCTTGCCAGCTGATTGGTGTGCCAGCCGGTACCCTGATGCGACTTCTCAAACCCATTTACGGGCAAGCCGATGCTCCGAGAAGATGGTTTCAAGTTGCCCGCAGAAGATTGATTGCTGCAGGGTACCAACCACATCCACTAGATCAATGCCTTTATTGCCTTTTTCATGGTGATCAATTGGTTTCAATGATCGGCATTCATGTTGATGATCTCATCGGTGCTGGACTTGAATCCGATGAAGTCTACCAGAAGGCAAAACAGGCTCTTCATGAGAGTTTCAACTTCAAACATTGGACTGAAGGAAAAGAAACTGGTCAACTACAGTTTTGCGGTTGTGACCTTGAGGCTGATGGAAAAGGTGGCTGGTGGTTGCGCCAACAGGCGTACGTCCAAAAGATCAAACCTTTGACCTTGAGCGATTCAGATGAGGATCGTGAATTGACTGTCAAAGAACTGACAATGCTCCGTGGGCTTCTAGGAGCGCTTCAATGGCCAGCAACCCAGACTTCACCGCACCTCAGTGCAAGCGTGAGTCTTTTGTGTGGCGAAGTGAGCGCCGCAACAGTTTCCACAGCTACCCAAGCAAACAAGCTGCTGAGATTTGCCAAAGCCAACAGCGACGTTGGACTCCAATTTTCTGACCTTGGCCAGCTACATGAGCTATGCATGATAGCTTTGAGCGATGCAGCCTGGGGCGTTCGTAAGAACCATGAGTCCCAAGGCGGCTACTTTGTTTTGCTGATGAATGTGAAAGCCCTGCAAGGTCAATTGGACCAACCCTACGTTGTTTTGGACTGGCGAAGCTACAAACTCCCCAGAATCAGCCGCAGTAGCCTCAACTCTGAAGCACAAGCATGCGCTGGTGCAATGGATGCTCTTGAGTATCTCCTGATCTTCTGGCATGGATGTGTGACTCCTGGCTTTGAGTTGCGCCACTTGGACGTCCACGACATCCAAATGCAGTCAGCCTTGGTGGTCGACGCGAAGGCGCTCTATGATAGCCTGAAAGCTGAAGTTCCACAGATGCAAGGCGACCGAAGATCCAAGATTGAGGTCATGGTTGTGAAACAGAAAATGGATGAGATGAAAACGAAGCTGAAATGGATTTCATCAGAGACCCAACTGGCAGATGGTGTTACCAAAATTGCAGCACGGCAATTGCTTGCTGACCGCTTACGGTCCCATGTCTTTTCCCTGCACTCCGACCAGAGCTTCCAAGCAGCAAAGAAGAAAACTCTTGCTGAACGACAAGCTTCAGCTAGACGCAATGCGATTGGTCGATTGCAGAAAGGCATCGGTTTTGCAGTGCTGACAAATCAACTTGAGCCAGTTCGAGGTGATGATTTTGCAGAAGATTCTTTTTCATCCTACAACATCATTTTCATCTTCACATTCCTCACCATGTTTGTGGCGACAGTTTTTCTGGCATGGCAGTGTTTAGAAAGAATGACAAGGTCCCTGCCGAGACCTATGGCTGTACCTAGGTTTCAAACCTCAAGAATGCTCTGGTCACTGATGAGACCTTTTGCGTTCCTATGGAATCAACAAGCTGCGCTGGAAGATGTATCAACCCAAACCGAAAGTGGACGTGATCAAACTATTCACCTTTTGAACTGCAGAGTTCAGATGCTGCAACAGCAGGTGAACGACAAAGACGAAAGAATCCAAGATCTTGAAAGTTTGGTTCACTACTACGAGCAAGATGTGACATCAACCTCTTTGTTTGTGAGCCGAACTGGAGCACGATACCATTTGCATCGTGATTGTCGAGCGCTTTTACAAGCGAATCAAGCCGGCATACGAGATTTGAAATGCTGCAGCCAATGCATTCAGACGTTGCGTGACAACAGCAACCTGGGTGGACCGTGGTGAACTTTTCTTTCTTCTCCACCGGTGTGAGTTTGGTGCCACCAAACTGATCCATTTACCACTTTGCCAGGTTGGAACCACAACATGCAGCTGCAGAACCACATTGGGCGTTCTCGACGCGGCCTCTTTGGCTTTTACGTGTCTTGCCTCTGGACAACGATTCCAGAGGGCCCTCTTTTGAGCCTAGCAATCGAAGCTACGCATGACAAAACAGATAGCACTCCTGCTTTGCATTTCGTGTTTGCACTTAGAGCGGCATAACACAACAAGATATCTTTCCATATCTTCGCAATAGCTTAAATGATTTGGATGGAATCCGTCTATTTTTCTCCGGATTTTGGCAGCGGTTAGATTTAAGGAAAAGAGTAGACGGTTTGCGTGAGCTAAACTCTACTGAAAATCAGGCCAGAATCAATTCCAAATGGATACCAGTCACAATGATCAACTGCCAAAATTGAGGGTTTTACGAGAACATGACCAATCTTGTCCCGTCCATTGCTGCCCCAATGTTGACCATGGTCATCAGGTTTCCATCGCTGAACTTGGTGACGGAAGGCAGCTTCGCGTTGTCCGGAAACTGATGCGCCGTTTCCCTTGGGGAACCGTCGACGTATTGGGGTCATAGGGGTCATAGGAGTACCCCCAGTTCTGGTTTGGTTTGGTTGACAACAGTTGATAACCCCATGTTTGTGATGTGAAGGTTTCCAATCCATGGGGGTACCCCTAGTTATCATCCATTGATGGATTTTCAATTATAAACCATCCGGCTATCTGGGTACCAGCATTTTAAGAAACCCCCATATGAGGTTGACACGTTGACACTGGAAACCTCGATTTGGATTGGTGAAATCGAAGTGTTTCAGGGTCAAATTATGTCAAATCACATGATTTCGTCATGAGACTTCCATTCTTTCTCGGATGATAACCAGCCACTGAGTACTTTTCTTGGCTGGTTAAATCCCTAAACTTTGGCGAAATTGACCTTCTTGCAGTTCAACCGTCCTTTCTTTGTTGGTGGATCTAGTCCCAGCTGGGAGTTCAGGCAAAAATGAGCCGGCGCCGGAGCGCTCCGTGGCATTACAGCTGTCTCTGAAGCGCTTGGCGGAAGTGATGTCGGCCGTGAATCAGTGGCTACGACGAGAATTTGGGGTGAGTGAAGCCATCGAAAATTGAGGGGCTTCCCCATATTTCAGCATCAAAAATGATGGTTCAACCATCAAAAAGTGAGGATTGAACCATCGAAAATTGAGGATATAAGTGATATAACCATCAAGAATTATGGTTTGGGAATCAAGAATTGGGATTTTGCCATCAAAAATGGTAGTTCAACCAACAAAAGTTGCGATTTAGCAACGAAACATCCTGCTTTAAGGGGATGATGGATAGGAACTGTGCTTAATCAATGCTGAGTCAATGGATTGTTATACTTCAGGGTCACTGGATCCGAAGTAGGATGATCAACCTGGTATGTGACATGAGCCACAAATCTAGTCGATATATTTGGATATGGTCAGAGTTTGGATGGCAAGCAATCCCCAAGACAGTTGGACAGCTGTGTCTATGGTTCACGACCATGGATCATCGAACACATTTGAGGGCCATTAAAAAAGGCACCTACAGGGACAGCGACGCAGTAATTCTGCTGTGGAAATTGCTCACACTCTCTATCCGGTCAAGGTTGCAAGCAGACTCCAACTCCCAAAAATGGATGCGCTGGGAATTTTTAGGTTTACCCTGTAATTTTTCGAGGTAGACACCCATGGGTTTCTGTTTCCACCAAACCAACCCCATTCCCAGATCCCAACCCAGGTTGAGTGCAGATACGCACATAGCTTGCATCATCGAGGGGAAGGCAACAGGGCCGGTGAGCTATCTGGGTCTGTACAAATACATAGGATACCACAGTCTATGGCAATTCCAATGGGAAATATGATGATAAACCATGAGATATGGGTTTGTCTGAAAATAGGGCATATTCCCAAACAAATAGCCATTTAATAGGGATAATGATCAGCAAAACCATGGGGTTTAGGGGTACACGACATTTTCAGACACACCCATATGTGTTTTCTGACAAAGCCATACTTCAGCAAAGAATCTGATACCCCATGGCAGAGTCGCCAGGCGTTGGTGCTCTATGCGCTGTTGCCGTCCGGCTTGGGGTCGCTGATTTCCTACACACCCGTTGTAGAAGCATAGCAGAGCCGGAAAAAAAGTCGCGCCGGTCTAGAGTGGTTTGGAAGCCTCAGTTCGGGATGGTACCAGATGTAGTCCTGAGCCAGTTTCCAACCATGTACTTCCACAATCTTAAGGGATTTTTCCCAGTGTTTTGGAATGTCCGTGACCATACGCAAACGTTGTATCATAGCTCTCAGGATTTAGAAGCCGTTCCTGGCTGTGAATCGACATTCACAGATAGCTTGTTTTTTTGCCCTGTTAGTTTGATGCGATTGAGTTTTCTATTTTGTGGTTCTCCCTGCTACCTACCTGGGAGGACGACTCCAAAATGACTAGTTTTTTGATGAGATCAAGCCACCAACCAGAGACTTGTTCCTTGCTATTCTGTTTTTCTGATGTTCGGCCATTTTTGCCAAACTCCTCAACTGTTTTTCCAAACGTCCACTCTTTTTTGGCCACGAGTCGTGGCAAACGCACTTAGGATTTGCCACGGCCGAAAACGTTTTGAGGCAGCAACTCTGGCAGGGCAGGTGTGAAACTATGCGAATATCAGCCACAAAAGTTGGGGAGGATTCCTCCGTCATCCAAGTAGGGTAGCTATCTAATACATGCAGGGGCAACACTTTGTCAGATGGCACAAGCTGGTAACGCGATCTTCAAAAGCGGTAAATCATCTACAAACGGACTGTTTTCCATAGCTATGTCAGTTTACTGGAGGGTACATTTGGGTAAACGATTACAGTCTTGTTAGCTCAGGGTAAATGGATTCGTAATGTTGGTAAAGCAATCATAAACCATACCCAAATGTACCATGTTTATGAGTGGTATGCCCCATCGAAATATGGGTGGTTTATATTATTGTGTTATTGACAGTAGTAACCACCATTGTTAATCACTGTTATTAATAATTATCCATCATTCACCATTATTAATCATTATCAGTCAACATTAATCCCATTAAACTTCCATTATTAACTATCATCATTAACCATTATTATTTACTAAAATTAACCAACAAGCAGAAGAACATCCCATTATATCCCCTATTATCCTATGATATTCCATATTATCATATAAAAAATAGATCCACAACTCATCTGCGCAGGGTCTATGAGAAAGCTGCCAAGAAGCAGATCGAGATCATCGACCGACTACAGGCAACGTTCATGCAACTCATAGTTGGTGGTTTCAGTCATCAAACATGGTGACTTAATACATGCCAAACGGAATAAAGTGGGCAATATAAGCAGTATAGTGCTGGTTGGTGGTTTCAAACATGTCTTATTTTCGACCATAGTGGGATGATGATCCCCAATGACGATCATGGTTGAAAATTGCTCAGTCTTTATGTTCCATCCCAAAAAGTGTGATGTTATTTTTGGGGGTTACCACCGCAACCGATGCCCTTTTCCAGGCCACCTGCGTGCAAGAGGGTCGCTCAGCTGCATGCCATCTTTGAGATATTCCACATATTATTTGGACATGAGTGGATCTAATTCAGCTTAAAGGGGGTACTACAGTAGTACCCTCATTGTAGGAAACCTCCATATTGCTACATATTGGTATTGAAAAAGCAGGCCTCTCTTGAGTTGTGGGTGGCCTTGCGACAGCTTGTGCAAAAACAGATCAGAACAGATTCACCAGACCCTGGCGGGAAATCGGAACAGGTTATTGCGTTTTATTCAACCAATTGATGGATTAAAATGATCATATACTATATCTATATAGATTAGACAGCTAGACAGATAGATAGATTGGATGGACGGATAGATAGATTGATTGATTGATTGGTTGATTGATTAGATTGATTGATTGATTGATAGATAGATAGATGTGGATATCAAAATTTTGGGTAGATGTTACATTCGCAGGAAGATATTTCATTGGTTGTTGGACTTGGATGTGAGAGATCCCGTTGGTATGTGCTTACTAAACATAGTTAGTGGACCTCCATGTTTCAATGGGATGTTTGCCCATTATGATACAAATCCAAGGATTCCTGGGCTGTTTGTTTCCAAGGCAAAGGATGTGGAGAGGGCGGTTTGTTCAACAACATCAAGGTGCCATTGAGATTCTGGTGCTCTCCTTGCTAGGATTTTCTTTTTTAAGCTTTGAAAGAAATGTATTTCCTGGGAATGTCTGGAGTACTTGCCTTCCCCCAATCAAACATGATAACCGAAAGTACCTTGATTGTTATTTTATTTGAGGAAAAACATGTGTTAATGTGAGATTGTCCATTGCCAGGTCAGCTTACGAGAGGGTATCCCTCGATTTGAGGCTGTTCATGTGTTGGTTCTGTCAAGCTCCATGATATGCCTTCTCAGTGAAGTGCGCAGTCTTTGGCGGTCACAGTGTTTTTCAACGAATGTCTGCGCAATTCTATGCCTATCCTTGGTACTGTCAATATCAAAAACAATCCTAGTTGGGTATGGGTTTTAAATTGATGAAATCGAATGGTTCAATACCCAGCAAACTCCATGGTTTCTCTGGGCTTTGCCCAGTTGGGCTGAATTTGGGTTGACTACATCCTCTTCCCTATTCGTATTTAAGATTTATATCATTGTTGCTATTATGAATTCATTATTGCTATTATTATTTCTGCCAATTTCATTATTCAAAAGAAAACTACGCATGGTAAAAGTTGTGGCTCAGGGTAACTCATACTGTCACTTGCATGGAATCCAATTGACCCCACACAACATTACGCAACATGACATTCCCAGCACAATCAATTGTCATCATAAATGTCTACGTACAATCATACAGTATGTCTTAACACAATTGGGCATATATTGATTGTAAATATGTAGGCCATTTTGCAACCCATAGATGCTGCCCCTGGTTTGTATCCACCATCCCCTTGCCGTGGGCAGAACTTCTTCAAGAAGCTTTTCCATCGATGAGCGCCGACAGCTGCGTGGAAAAAAAACGCGTCCGCACTGGACAAATCATTCACAAAATTATGGGCGGGTATATGGGAATCATTCCAAAAAAAATGCCAGCAAGTTTGATGTAAATTGCATTCAGCAATGACTATTGACTATTTTTATATTTTTTCACTGAAACTTTGAGATCCCCGAGCCATTTATTCCGCAGCAGATTGCGGATGGTGTTTTCGCAAGCTCCAAAGCAACCAATCTGGCTTTGGGTACCGCTATCGTGGTGGAAAATCTTCCATTTATATCCATTTAATCCCGTTCACAGATGATTTTATCATATTTTATTAGTAGATGTGTCCATTGACAGACTACCAAAGCAGACCCTTCGTTGAAATTCACCAATCATCCGATGTCCACGACTTCGAGCCAATGGTTGGTTCATCGGTAGCTTGATTGGATACGGCAAACTGTCAGATCAAAGCTCGGGAACCATGTTTGATTATTGAAAAATGGGTCACTTTCCGTTGGCAAGTTGCAATCAATATGTCATTGATATCTTAAAGTCACTATGTCAATATGTTCATAATATGACTAATAACTGGGTTTTTCCGTACTTATAACATGTAAGAACCATCAGAATAAGAACAATCATGATGGTACAAGTTTGAGTCATCCCTGATTGGCGCCATCACCGTAGGAGTCCAATCCTTCGGCTCCCTCGAAACTCCGGGCAATGAAGCAGGAGGTCGGCAACACCAAAGTGGAGATCCAACATGATCCAACCACCAAATCCTTGGAGCAAAAACAGTGGTTTTTTTCACAGAAATGGAAGAAAAGTGGGGATATCAATCAGCACCAAATGGGTGGGATATTTAACAGACAGTTGGATTCAATGGAGATTGAAGCAGCAAATCAGGGATTCGACCACCAAATCATGGCGATCAATGTGGGGTTAAGCAGATAATGTGGGTAAAACAGCGGGGATTCATGGTTGGTGGTGTCAAATATGTTCATTTTTTCGTCCTGGATGGTGCACAGGGTGGTACGAACCCAATTTGACCTGATGGGGTGACAAAAACTCCCAACAAAAACAGGGGTTGAAATTGGGTTGGTCACAGAAGAAGAACTGCTTGGAGATAAAAATCAGGGTGATTGTGCGGACATCACATGACAAGAATTCTGATACCAGCGGCAAAGATGGGTATATCAGGGACCCCAAAGGTAATGTGCCCAATCATGAGAGGGGTGAATGGACTTGAAAGTAGGCCATGAAGTACAGATTGGAAGTCACTCGTGGAAACAAGACCCTCTTAGTACTCTTAGTAGACAAAGATCGCAGGGGAAAAGCAGGTGCTGAGTTTCATCGCCGATGAGATTTTCCAGTGATCCTTTAGTCAGAATTGCTTCAACTTTGGCAACTGAGCGATTGTCAACTGCTAGAAAGAACCGTTACCAGTAGTACCGCACAAGGCGGTGGCGGAAGTTTCAAAAATAGGAAACCTATAGGAGAGATTGGTTGTTGTGAATCAGGGATGGCAGAGCGAATCCACTGATGGACCGAAAGGTGCTTGAGGTCTCCTCTCTTTCTCTCTCTTTCTCTGACTATCTACCCACCTACCAACCTATCTTCTATGTATCTATCTATCGATCTATCTCTCTCTCTCTTTCATCTAATTACCTATCTATCTATCTATCTATCTATCTCTCTCTCTCTCTCTCTCCCCCCCTCTCTCTCTTTCATCTAATTACCTGTCTATCTATCTATCTATCTATCCATCCATCCATCCATCGATCTATCTATCTATTTATCTATCTAATCTATCTCTCTCTCTCTCTTTCATCTGTCGATCTGTCTAGCTGTCGGCCTGTCTATCCATCTATCTATCTATCTGTCTGTCTGTCTGTCTGTCTGTCTGTCTATCTGTCGACCTGTCTATCTGTGGTGCAGTGTCATTCAGTGTAATGTAGTGTAGTGTAATCTAGTGTTCTGTAGTGTAGTGTAGTTGAGCGTAGTGTAGTGTAGTGTAATGTAACTTAGTGTAGTGGAGTGTAGTGGAGTGTAGTTGTGCATTCGTAGTTGTAGTTGTAGTGTAGTGTAATGTAGTGAAGTGTAGTGGAAGGTAGTGTAGTGTAATGTAGTGTAGTGGAGTGTAGTGTAATGTAGTGTAGTGTAGTGTAATGTAGTGTAGCGGAGTGTATTGTAGTGGAGTGTAGTTGTGTAGTTGTGTAGTTGTAGTTGTAGTGGAAGGTAGTGTAGTGTAGTGTAATGTAGTGTGGTGGAGTGTAGCGTAAGGTAGTGTAGTGTAATGTAGTGTAGTGGAGTGTAGTGGAGTGTAGTGGGGTGTAGTGGAGTGGAGTGTAGTGGAGTGTAGTGGAGTGTAGTGGAGTGTAGTTGTAGTTGTAGTGTTGTGTAATGTAGTGTAGTGTAGTGCAGTGTAGTTGAGTGTAGTGTAGTGTAATGTAGTGTAATGCAGTGTAGTGAAGCGAAGCGACATCTGAACCTCCAAAAGTGGTCCGAAACCCCGGTGTTTTTAACATGTTGACTTCGAAATGTGCTTCGGGCCACATCGGCGTGCACTTTTTCGAGATCTGAACTTCCAAAAGTGGCGCGAACATGTGGTGTTTTGTACATGTTCACTTCGAAATGTGCTTCGCGCCACAACGGCGTGCACTTTTTCGACATCTCAACTTCCAAAAGTGGTCCGACAATGGTGTGCTTTGTACATTTTGACTTCGAAATGTGCTTCGCGCCACAACGGCGTGCAATTTTTGATCTCTCATCTGGCCAGCTGGCTCCGCACCCGCCGCTTTAGCGAGCCTACTTTTCGACCCTCCGGCGCCACAAATCTTTGGAAAAACACAGTGTTTCGCGACTTTCCTACCTTTTCGCGTATCTGCATCTTCTTTCTTCTGACTCTTTCTCTTCTACTCTTCTCTCTTCTAATCTTTCTCTTCTCTCTGCCTCTGCCCTGCCCTGCTTTTCATCTGCCCATATTGTCGGAAGTTTGACTTCTAACCTTCCTTCGATAACTTGTTTGAAGAACAATTTGCTTCGGGGATCATTCCAGCACCCAAAATTGGTAGATCTGGGAGTACAGTGAGGTGTTGAATGAAGTGCCCAATGAAGTGTCCAGAAATCAGTTGCACAACTCATAACATTCGTAGCAGGGACCCAAATTTCACAGGATATGGCGCCAAAATGATCTCAGCTGGTCGCCACGGCGTTTGTTACATCTGATTCCGTTGCTCATCCCGGATCCCGTGCACTTGCCAAACGGCCCCTTGACGCAGAATGTCCAGCTCCTACTAGCAGGATACAAGGCCAGCCGAACTCCGCGAACTCCATTGGCCTCAAGATTGAACGTTCATGGGCCTACGGCACCTAGTGATGGAGATCTTCTGCTCAATCTTGCACCATTTTCAGAACCAGAACTTTAATCATCCCCAGCCTACTACAGTAAGTTTGTTGTCAGGTGGGGAATACACACTCAGCGACTGGTTGTTTCAAGCCAGGTGGCACCTTTGGCGTGGCCCGCCGGAGAGACCTTCAACCAGCAGGCGCGGTTGATTTTTGGTCCAAGATGTCACCGGTTGAGTTTGAAGGTAAATCAATGGATAACTGGTTGGTGGTTTGGAACCATGGAATTTTATTGCTTTCCATTCAGTTGGGAATAACTACCCCAACTGACTTTCATATTTTTCAGAGGGGTTGAAACCACCAACCAGATAAGATTAAGAAATCGCTCCTAAGATGATCCAAAATGACCAAAATGGCCTAAGCGCAAGGAACCAGTCACTGGAAAGAATCGTTATGAAATGCTGCTTCACTTGCAACTCCCCTACACGGAAATTTGCGCGCCTTTTCGCGTGATCATGGCATGGCTGGGAGTTGAAAAGTGAAAATCATCGCTGTCGAGGTTGTGCAAATCCCTTCATTTAGGATGGCTTAAGTTTGCAGGTATATTTTTTAAACCCCAAAGTTTAGTTCGCTTATGCCATCATTTTGGTTGGCTTCGGTCCCACACTTTTTGACAAAATGTTTAGGTGCTTCACAGAACCCGCAATCCCTCAGATGTGCACAGCATAGGCCACCGAAGCGGTAACGCATGTCCGGCTGGCACGTTTTTTGGGCAAAAAGGACGAGGTTGCACCACCGTGGGAAACTTGAATCAGAAGCCATATGCAGATCAAGGTTTGTAAATTCTGTGCACCTGAGAAAAACAAGATGAAGCCCACGAACCCGAATGCTCACACGTATGTTAATGGTACAGATGTGAAAACACATGGTTTTGCAGTCACGCACAATACCTTTCTGCAATAGTTTATTTGAAAAGTCTTGTGCATGTTTCCCTTGTTACCAGTCTGCAGTGTGGAGTGGAAAGTGTAGAGTGTGGAGAGTAAAAAGTATGGAGAGGGGAGTGTAGAGTGTGTAAAGTGTAGAATGCGGAGTGTAAAGTGTAGAGTGTGGAGTATGGAGTGTAAAGTGTAGAGTGTGAAGTATGAAGTGTAAAGTGTAGAGTGTGGAGTGTAGAGTGTGGAGTGTAGAGTGTAGAGTAGGGAGTGAGGAGTGTAAAGTGCAAAGTGTGGAGTGTAAAGTGAGGAGTGTAAAGTGTAGAGTGTGGAGTGTGGAGTGTAAAGTGAGGAGTGTAAAGTGTGGAGTGTAAAGTGTGGAGTTTGTAAATTGTAGAGTGCGAAGTGTAGAGTGTAAAGTGTAGAGTCTAGAGTGTAAAGTGGAGAGTGTGGAGTGTAGGGTGTAGCGTGTGGAGTGTGAAGTGGAAAGTGTAGAGTGTGGCGTGTAGAGTGTGGAGTGTGGAGTTTAAAGTGTGGAGTGTAGAGTGTGGAGTGTGGAGTGTAAAGTGAAGAGTGTGGAGTGTAAAGTGTGGAGTGTGGAGTGAGGAGTGTAGATAAAGTGAAAAGCGTGGAGTGTAAAGTGTAAAGTGTGGAGAGTAGAGTGTATAGTGTAGAGTGTAAAGTGTGGAGTGTGGAGTGGAAAGTGTGGAGTGTAAAGTGTAGAGTGTGGAGTGTAAAGTGTGGAGTGTAAAGTGTGGAGTGAGGAGTGAGGAGTGTAGAGAAGGGAGTGTGGAGTGTAAAGTGTGGAGTGTGGAGTGTGGAGTGGAAAGTGTGGAGTGTGGAGTGTGGAGTGGAAAGTGTGGAGTGTGAAGTGTAAAGTGTAGTGTGTGGAGTGAGGAGTGTAAAGTGTGGAGTGTGGAGTGTAAAGTGTGGAGTGTGTGAGGAGTGTAAAGTGTGGAGTGTAGAGTGTGGAAGTGTGGAGTGTAAAGTGAGGAGTTTGAAGTGTGGAGTGTGGAGGAGTGTAAAGTATAAAGTCTGGAGTGTGGAGTGTACAGTAAAGTGTGGAGTGTGGAGTGCGGAGTGTGGAGTGGAAAGTGTAGAGTGTCGAGTGTGGAGTGTAAAGTGGGGAGTGTGGAGTGTAGAGTGTGGAGTGAGGAGTGTAAAGTATAAAGTGTGGAGTGTAAAGTGTAGAGTGTGGAGTGTGGGGTGTGGAGTGGAAAGTGTAGAGTGTGGTGTGTAGAGTGTGGAGTGCGGAGTGTAAAATGTAAAGTGTGGAGCGTAGAGTGTAAAGTGTAGAGTGTGGAGTGTGGAGTGTAAAGTCTCAGGTGAGGAGTGAGGAGTGTAAAGTGCAAAGTGTAAAGTGTGGAGTGTAAAGTGTAAATTGTGGAGTGCGGAGTGTAAAGTGTAGAGTGTGGAGTGCGGAGCTTCCCCCATAGACACGGCGACGCCACAGGAAAACCAGAGACTCGAGACAAGACATGTGGATGCAGAGCATTTCGTACGAGACTTCCTCCAATTTTGACATTTTCAACACATGTCACAAAGTGCCACGCCTCTGCTTATTCGAAAAAGGAGCTTCCCCCATTCCGTGGATGCAGAAAAACCAGCATTTCGTGACATTTTCAACACATTATCAAACAGGTTGGAATGTCACAAAGTGCCACGCCTGCCACGCAAAACGACATGACAACCTGCTTGGAAACATTCGAAAAGGATAGGTTTTCCAGCTTCCCCCATAGACACGCGCGCCACGCCAGCGAGAGAAAACCAGAGCACTCGAGACGATGACAAAAGGACAAGTGCAGCTTCCCCCATGCAGAAAAACCAGCATTTCGTGCGAGACGTCCTCCAATTTTGATATTTTCCACACGTTATCAAACAGGTTGGAATGTCACAAAGTGCCACGCCTGCCACGCAAAACGGCATGACAACCTGCTTGGAAACATTCGAAAAGGACACGTTTTCCAGCTTCCCCCATAGACACGGCGACGCCGCAGGAAAATCAGCGACTCGAGACAAGACACGTGGATGCAGAAAAACCAGCATTTCGTACGAGACGTCCTCCAATTTTCACAGTTGGCAACATGACAAAAGGACAAGTTTTGCAGCTTCCCCCATAGACACGGCGAGGCCACGGGAAAACCAGAGACGCGAGACGAGACAGGTGGGAGCACCAAAACGAGCATTTCGTGCGAGACTTCCTCCAAATTTCACACTTTGTAACTTCAAAATCGACGTTTTCCTACGAGTTTTCCTTAGAACCCGAAAATTGGCAACCTCAAAATCGATGTTTCGTGCGAGGCTTCCGTCAATTTTCAGCACATGTCAGAAAATGCCACGCCTGCCACGGAATTTGCACCTTGTCACCACTTGACGCAGCCCTGCCAATGCGATTTACAAAAAACACGCCACAGGACGCGTCTAAAGTGCTGCGCCTGCCACGAAAAATGACGCTGGACACGTCCAAAGTGCTGCGCCTGCCACGAAAACTGCAACACATCTTCTGAAAACGACACAAAAGTATTGCGCCTGCCACGCAAAACGATTTTCAACACGTTGCAAAACATGTCTGAATGTCACGAAGTGCCACGCCTGCCACGCGAAACGAAGCAACGACACGTCTGAAACCTCCAAAAATGACCACCTCTGCAGAACTTCCCATAGGCACGGCCATATGGTCCTCGCACGGACGGTTGCGAACGGTTGCGAACGGTTGCGAACGGTTGCGGACGGTTGCGCTCGCGAACGCAACGTCGAGCGAACACACCCTCAGCCCCCAGACCCCCAGAGTGAAACGGGAACCCTTGCTACGCATTCGGGAAAAAACAAAAATAAGTTGTGGCTTCGGTTTACCACATTCATGGGGTATGCTCCAATGGGTAAGTATATTACCACAAGTAACCACTACTAATGACCATTGGCAACCACTGCTATGATAGTTACATCAATGAGGGGACCCTGGCTTGTAAATCACATGCAGCTGCTACTTGTAGCCTATTTTATGCATACCTTCAAGCCCTAAAATATCTGGCCGGGCCCACCACCTGGAAATGGTCAAAGCGGGCAAAGCCACGGGCCAACCACCAGTTGCAAGACCTAGTAGATGTACCAAACTTGAACTGGTAATCCATTGCCCCTGATATAAACACCTCTAGAAACCCCCAGTTGAGCATTGGATCTATTGGTTATTGGCGTTCCTCGCTGGCGATGAAGAACTTTGGGACAGGTCATGGAGAACAGAGGTTGCTAAACACAGTAAAGCTCAGTGAAACCGCTAGCTGATTGATCATCTCAGTTATAATTCTGACCTTTCACAAAACAAACTTGGGATAATTATGGATAACTGTCCAGTACTTCAAACATGGATTACATCCAGAATCAGCCAGGTGGTTCTGACATACTCCTCGCGGGCTGGCAGGCTGGGGAATGTCCATTGGATTGCTGAGTTTTTTTGGGGATGGCTCATTGGATTCATTGGATTCATTGGATGATAGAGGTACCTGAGTGGCATTTGCGAACTGGCTGGAGTGTTTCTTGGACTTCATCGAAGGTGCTGAGGAAATGTCAGGGATATATCAACTCAACGGTTGCTTCGGCTCGGAATGGTTGTTCAAACACACCCTCCGATAAAGGATAAAGTAACATAGTTAGGGAAAATCCCCCATATATAGATAGTTCTCCTATTCAGAATGGTCCTTTTCCATAGCTATGTTAGATCAACGGAAGGTACCAAAGGGGGCGCACGCCTTCATATTCGTGTTGAGACTGGAAGCAAGTTCAAATGGTTTTGTGCCAAAACCTAGGATGAAATCCGATACTCAGCGGGTAAACATACATGTTACACAATCGAACAATTGCTACTTTGATGTTCGGCAGGGTACCGGACTCTCCTTGCATATGGCTGTGGATCAAGGGGATGGACATGCATTGCTATTTTGAGGTGAACAGAGCTACAGGTTGTTGGCTACCCATATTAGTTGATACCCAATATTCACAAATTGCTATCAGCCTGGACCACTGGAGAAAGCAATGCTTCGGGCGTCCGCCATTTGTTGAACGTGCCGTCGTAGGACATTTCAATTTCATTCAATTTCATCATCGTTTCAGGACGCTATCAGCAGTATGAAACCTTTCAACCAATGGCTACTTGCATCACCAGCAAATGATATATTCCCGTGAGCGCCTCCTGAGGCTGCTGTATGGCCTCTCCAACGACGACATCCGCAAGCCCTCCATGGATCACGAGGACGCCTGCGATGGAGTTTCACACAGAAGCGTTTACACGCAAACACTTTCACACACAAAAACTTTTTACACACACACAAGCTTTTACAAATAGACACTTTTACACACAGAGACTTTTACACACAAGCGCTTTTACACACAATCACTTTTACACACACAAACACTTTTACACACAAACATCTTTACACAGAAACGCTCGTACACACAAATCCCTTTTCCTGCCAAAGGATTACTCCAGCACACGATCAATCGTAATTTTACCTCAGCTTTTGCCGATCGACCTTCATTTCGTGCGAAAGCGTTGCTCCAGCACACGAAAAATCGCAATTTTACCTCAGTTTTTGCCGATCGACCGTCATTTCGGAGTGATGGGTCTTCGTAACCCGTAACACGATGGCAGGTGTGCTACCCTTCACTTTGAGATGTCATATGATGATATATCATGGGATGTCATGTCAAGTGTCAGCTACCCTTCACTTTGACAGATACCCCTATCTAAAAGCTATGCCTCTCGGAAAAATGGAACTTGATGTGAACCTGATACAGCAACTTCGTGTTCAGTGTTAACCACAACTGGTTTTCGTTTCGGTCAGTTTTATTTCAGCCAAACTCTGGGAAGATAAAAAGCCAAGTGACTGAGATTGTGGCGACGTGGTAAAACCACCCAATTATGTTCTGGTTGGTGGTTTGGAACATTTTTTATTTTTGATACATTGGGAATAATAATCCCAACTGACGAATTCATATTTTTCAGAGGGGTTGAAACCACCAACCAGATGTTCATTTTTGATGAGTCCAAGCCCATTTTGTTGCAAAACCCAGCCAGCCATGGGATTCCAGCCGGCTCGACGCCAGGCGGATACTTTCTGGTGCCTGTCACAGCTACTCGCTGAAGCTCAGGCACCCCGGGGAAAGAGGAAAATGCCAGAAATGCTGGGTGTAAACCATCCAATGTTGGAGGCTCAGTGTTGGATTTCTTAATGGATATGGTGATATGGGATGTTAATGGAGAAATCGGATATGTATGGGATCGTTGTGGCAGATAATGATATAACGGGATATCAGTGGCTTGGGATGATGAACCCACAAGATTCCGGCTGGCAAAGAAAAGAAAAATCGACTTGAAGTTGAGCATCGCAAATTTGGTGTTCTATGTTTAGTTGACATCCAGCCCAGATATATACAGTATATATATAATATATATAAGTATTATATATATATGCAGATCAGTGTTTTTGGGGGGACCGCGCGAGGAGAATCTTCTGGGAGATGATGCCCTGGCCTTCCAGGCACCCTTGGCATCGGAAGCCATGGCCCATTGACTTCGATGATTTACCGGTGAAAAAATGGTGATTTTCCAATAGCAAACTGTAAACTTACCGGAGAGTAAAATCCGAAAAAAAAATGGAACATAGAAGAAAATCATAGAAAATAATGAACATAGAAGATTCTTGGAAGATTCCTATCTGTTGGCTCATCAAATCCTTAAAATTTATGGGTCACGAAATCCACCTATCTCAGCCTCAAGCGGGTCAGTGCAGGCTCGACGTGTCCATGAATTGCATCAAGCCTTTGACCCTCCGGTGGGGTATCCAATGCCAGTGGGAAAACCGTGGGATGGGAATGGCTGGGATTTATCAAACAATTGAGGATATATATATACATATATATATATTATATATTATATATCTATATATATATAAATATATTTATTATTATATTATTATTATATTATTATTTTATATTATATTATATTTTTTATTATATTATATTATGTTATATTATATTATGTTATATTATATTATATATTATATATTATATATTATATATTATATTATATATTATATATTATATATTATATTATATTATATTATAGCTACCCACCACAATGGGAATATATAACATTATTGGATATAATATGGGATATATAACCTATAACCACAATAGGAGTATTATGGGATACCACAATGGGAGTATTGTGGGATTACAATATCGGTTTATGATAGTCAGGAATAACTACCAACCACAATGGGAGTATTATGAAAATTGCAATATCAGACAAAGAACCAAGAGTTTGAGGGACTGAGCCGATTCAGCCACCAAAAACTAGGTTTGTAGTATGTAGATGGATTTCTACTCTGTGGGTTGCCTTGGGGGGTTGAGCAGCAGGTGTGGGATTTCAAGTAACTTCAACCAGCAATTGAGGGAAGAAATGTGGAAAATGTTCCTCGAAATTACAGGACGAAATGAACCCAAGTTGCGCGCCCTAACCCGACGTCCGAGCCAACAACGAAGATAAATGCAACTCAACCAGAGAGATGTTCAGCAAAAAATAACGCTGCAGATATTGGTATTGGAAAAATATGCGGATTTCTTGCAAAAAAAAATGTTAAACAAAAGGACTGGGCATTGCTCCAGTGATGAATACATTCGATCAATAAACAATCATCCATTCAGCCATGATATTCCCAAGATTTCCCATTTTTTGATGGGTTTCCAGGGTTTCCACCCCACCATCCCCCGTTTTTAAAAACGGCAGGTGGCCGAGCTCCTTGCGCAACATGGCCTGGGAGCGATCCCAGCCTTGAGGCGACTGTCCATTGATGGTGGTTTACGATTTATGGTGAAAATGATGAATGTATGATGGTTTATGTATCATTTATGTTCAATCTATGGTGAATATGTATCATTTATGGTGAATATGTATCATTTATGGTGAATATGTATCATTTATGGTGAATATGTATCATTTATGGTTAATGATGGTTGTATGAATATGTACAATCTATGGTTTAAAATGATGGTTGTATTCTGTTGTATTAATAATATTTGTACATATATATATACATGTATGTGTGTGTATATTTGTACATTGGTTGATCATGATTAATGGTTAAGAATGGTTGATCATGGTCAATCGGATGGTAATAATGATTTATAGTTCATCATTCTGAACAATCAGGATTCCATCATAGCAGTTGCTAATGGGGATTTAGTGGTGAATAGTTTATACTGGCTTTTCACGCTGGCTCTATAGTCATGGTGAACAATTGTTGATACATGGATTACCAACAAAATAAAGGCTGCAAAACGGGCCAAACCAAAAACTACCAGATATGGTTGAAAATTGTTCGTAAAGACTTGGCAATGTTTACAACCAAAACAGTACATGCAATGGTTGCTTAATAATGGTTTGTTTGGGGTGTGATTAGACACATCATGGTTAAGAATGGTGAAGCGTACAAAATGAGAGCGATCTTTGAGCCCAGTAAGTCGCAATATTGTTTGTTATCAATCCTTAGTCCAGGATGGGAATACTTTGGTGACCTTCATGGTCAATGGATGTCCCATTCTTTCTCGCTAAATCTGCTTGTTCCTTGTGGATTAAATCCGAATTGTTGCCACGTAGATAAAAACCTATGTTCGCCGGCTAAATCCTAATTTGTCGTGGTCATATCCCTATTTTTGGGGTTTAATCAGTCTAATCCCATTGTTTCCTTCTTAAGTCCATTTAAATCCCCATTTTTACTGGTGAAATCCCCCTCCTTTGTGGCGATGGCTTTCAGCTGGCCCCTGAAACCAGGCTGGGCACCTTGCTCCTGAGCCGCGCCGGCTTCACACTGCAGCAAGTGGTTGGGGAGCTCACTGCCTGATTTGGAATGGTGACAACCAGCCATTTTATGCAGGATGGGGCCCCCGTTCGATAGCGTTCAGTTGCCTGATAAGTGGCTGAATTCTATGGTTTCTGGTAGATCTAACTATACTTCATGGGGTTTATAACGGGTTTGTAAACCAACTTATAACTGGGGGGCACCGTCCTGTATGGCTATATAGCCATATAATATCAAATGGCGATATAATGGAAAAGAAATGGGTTATCAACAATTTGATGGAGATGTAATGGAATATGATCAGAGTTGCTCCAGCCCATTATAGGTCAATGATAGCCACTCTTGCGAGGAGGAAATTGTGATTCGACCTCTTCATTTGGCGAGTTTAACCTCCTAATATCTGGGGTGTTGGGAGCAACCCTGATTCAGATGATCTATTGATAAATTTTAGCTTAATTTTTACCTCACCAGTAAAAAATGTGGCTTTAACCGCAGCACAAATTGGGGACAAAGGGATGATCTTGGGAAATTTCATTGACCCCCCAACGACCTCACTCTAAAATGATGAATCTCCCCATTGGCGTAGTGGGACAATGCCACCAACCGTGGAGCCAGTGCGGGACCTGCTGGCACTACAATTGAAGATGGTGTGATGGTGAGAAAAAGTGGTGGGTCATTCATGGATCCGATGAAGAATTAAATTCCAGTACGGGAAGGAAAATTGGCCATGGAGTTCGCCAAATGATTCGGAACCCAGTTGCAACCCATTTATTGATCATCCACGAACGAAGCAATGCGTGAACCTCATGGCCCATCTAAATAAGACCCTGGAGATGAATATGTCGATCCAGGGTCATATCTCCCATGTTTTGCTGTTTGTTAAACCACCCTTTTTGTTGCTTAACTCTTTCCATTTGTGTTGGTTAGATGCCCCATTTGTGTTGGTCAAATCCCCCTGTTCGAATTTCTCTCCTCTCATCCCCGCTTGGCGCGCCCAAGGCCCGTCTCTGGGATTCCTTCTTAGCAGATCCGCAGCGTTTTGAGGTGGCGAATTCCGTCAGAAAGTTTACATTGGAGCGAGATTTCGTAAAAGTGGTGATTTAGAAGCTAGAATTGAGATACTAATCAACCAAAAATGGTGGATTCAAGAGAGTTAGCAGGAGTCAAGGAACATTTCAGCAACTTTCCGCATGTTGGAGGGCTAAAACATCACTTTTTGTTGAAGCAACATGTCATTAATTGCCCTGTTGGGTTGACAATTGCCAGGTTCCTAGCCATGTTTTGGTGGGACATTCCCTGAAGTTCTGATCTTAAGTCGACCCTATGTTACTACTGCAAACTTAGCTCCTGAAATATCTCCTGGTGACACCGACATTTCAAAGCAACACAGGGATTGAACCATGGAAAATGGTAATTGAAACGGCACAAAAATTGGATGTCACCAACACTACAAGTGGGTTTTCGCAAAAGAAAGGGGTAAAGGCTTAAGGCAACAAATCGAGTAGACTTTGGTGAAGGTGCCTACATTTACGGCATGGGGCCATTGGCTGGCAGCCACAGTCAGCCCATATTTCTTCGGTCGTATCCCATTGATTCCCATGTTGTGTGAAACCCCATGTTTGTCGCTTCATAACTGTTTCATTCCGGTGCTGCGGTGCTTTTGATCTGAACAAAAACCAACCAACAACTGCCTGGTTTGTGGTTTCATATTCTGTTTCCTTCCTAGTTGGGTATGAGTCAATGTAAATACCAAATCACCATGTAATTTCGTTGTTATCCACATTGACATCCCAACATGACCATTCTCTTCATGTTTGGATGTTCGCTAGGGTAGCCGGACGAAATGACCCATTGGCATGATTGGGACTTCAAGTGTAGGTATGGAGTCATTTTGGTTGATTGATGTTCAGCTATGTGTGTCTTTATCATGCATGTCTTTGTTTATTGACTTATTTTCTTCTACCTGCGTATTGTTTCTGTTACATGGACATCAAACCCCAAAAGATTGACAAGCAACATCCTGCTCAAGCATGTTGGTTGGTTGCTATATCATCATTATTAGAGTAGGGTGGTTATATAACAACATCTCTCAAAATTATATATTGTTATCATTATAGATCATTATGATTTTATTGTTATTATTTTTGTACTATTATCATTAGTAGTAGTAGTAGTAGTAGTAGTAGAAGTAGTAGTAGTAGTACTAGTACTAGTACTAGTACTAGTACTACTACTACTAGTACCATTATGTGTTTACTAATATGTCATTATTATGAGTAGTAGTATCAGTATTATTGTGATTCTGATTACTCATTTCTAACGTCTGTTTCGGTGCTCATCCCCTGTTGTTTTGTCGCTTCCTCACTGCAGTTTGCGGATCACGTGGTCCTGGCCTTGCTGATGCTGAGCCGCGGGGACCTGTTGCAGGTGCCAATACCACGCCATGGATTGCTATGGGCACCAGAAATGTGGAGTGCAGACATCCTCCAAATTTAAGGCGGAACCCAAAAATGTCGTTTTTTTTCCAATAGAAACCCAAAAATGTCGTGTTTTTTCTAATAGAAGAATCTTCCAAAGCCAATCTTTTGGGGTTGTTAAGTTTTGGAGGGAGCAACCAAGCAAAATGTTGATTTTGCCAGCAAAAAAAAAGGTTTACCAACCCACTACATGGAATGATTCCCAATACCCTGATGGGTTCTTTTGGAAAAACATGCAATGGCCTGAAATCTCAGAATGATCTCTTCTTCCCGGGATGGTGTCATGATTGTACTGTTTGCCAAAGATACCGAAAATCAGCATCATCATCATTTATTTGGACGTGTTGCCACATAGGTTCATCATTTTTTGTAGTTTTATCCCCATTTGTTGTCTGGATGTTTTAACCCAAAATTGTTGATCAAATCCGAATTTATGTTGTAAACTCAATGCCATGAACGTCCAACTGGGGACTGCATAAACCCATGTTCGGAGAATGGTGCGATTCTTTATCTTAAAAGATATGTTGGTTTAATCTTAAATAAAACCCTGAAAACGGATGGGTTGAATCCAGATTTAGAAACCCTTGGTTAAATCCCATATTGATTACATTGGTTCATAACCCCCATCATAGACAGTATGGTTATACCTACCATCAACGATTCCGCCAAGCCGTGTCCAGCGCGACAACGTGGGTGGCATCGCAGAGACCTTGCTGGCAGCGTGGCTTGGCCGAAGTCCCAAGTCACCATGGACTTTAATATTAAGTTACTACAGGATGGGGCTCCCAAGATAGCTAAGTTGCGTGAAAAAAGTGGCTGAATTCGATTGGGTTTATGGTAGATATGACTAGAATTAATGGGGGGTTATAACGGTTTATAAACCAACATATAACTAGGGGGCACCATCCTGTAAGTCATGATGTCATGGTCATCCATGACTTGGATAATTTGGGGGCACGCCCATTTTTTTAGGAGACCTCCATATGGCAAAATTGTTGATTATATCTCTGACTCTGTACGATATCCATTTTGATAACAACCCCTAACCTTTTGGAGATGGGAGAATGGGTTTTTCTCAAGGAAAAGAGTAGGATATAATCAACATGACTGATTCAGAGTATGATATTACTCAAAAATGATTACATCAATTGTTGAAAAAAACATACGGATATAACCAGCATGGAGGGGAGCTTAAGTGACAAAGAAAGGATGTGAATCACCAAGTATCACCAAATAGTGGGGTATCAACAAACGATGGACTGCTTGACCACTAGCAGGGGCGACAAACAGAAATATAAGATGAAAGAAACTTCAAATATGAGGACAAATCAAAAAGAAGCTGGGGAGACAGCCAGAAGTGAGTTTTATTCAACAGATTCCAACGCAAAATGGGAATTTGATGGACAGAACGTGGAATGTGAAAATCACTCAAAAAATGCAGCCACTTGAACTGTCAAGGACGGTAATACCTTAGAACCCAAAACGGTGATATGCAACAACGGAACTATGGGTACCATAAGCTCATCATCAACAGGAGGGCTGATGTCTAGTGGCTCATGTTGCTGTTTTCAGATGCCAATAATCAGCGGCCGGGGCGTCGGAACCTAGGCCATCTATTGTTGACTTTGAATTGCTGTTGCGCCGCGCGTTGGGGGTCCTGGAAATCCGTTGGGATGTTTGAATCTTGGGATTATTCTTCAACAAACAGTTCCATACAATTCCAATTACCATCTGGTTATGACTAACATAGCCATGGTATAGATGGCCCATAGAAATAGATGGTTTACCGATCTTAAAAATGGTGATTTTCCATGGCTATGGCACAAATAACCAGAGGGTATTGCATTTCCGCAGTGTATACGTTCATGTGTATATACTATTCCATTGCTTCCGGTAATTTCAGAATCATTCAGTCACGATGAGTTGAAGGAGGACCATTTGACTTGCCAACTGGTGCCTCGCACTTGTTCCTCAGCAGGTTCTAGGCCTTTGGATGACAAAAAGATGATCCCATTGGGTATACCGTGCATCACTGTTGGAGATCGCTATTCTTAGTTGGGCGTATCCTCATTGTATTTTTACTCCAAATTTATTGGGTTGAAACCATCAGCCAGTAACTCTGTCAGAAAAAGCATCTGATGTTCGTATCATCTCCCAATTTCTTGGTGGTTACGAAACCATCAGCCCAGTCTGAACCAACTGGGTTGGGTGCTGCCAGGTATGCCGTTTGTGCATTCCAAAGACGCCATGTCTGTAACTCAAGGGCTGGAGTCTGTTCGTGTCGGAATGCAGAGTTTGGCAAGGTGATATGTTGGTTTTGGCATTAGTGGCACTTCAATCTATTTTTTGTTCATTGATGATGATACCTTTATGGACAATATTCCTACATCTTCATTGCTTAAATCTCAGCGCTCGGTTCCAAGAATCGTGGCTGAGCCGGCTCGGTGGCACCACGCCTAAGGGCCCAGCGTCCTCTATGCCATTTCCACGACCGCAAGGTGCAGAGAAACATTGGGCAGAACATCCAGAAATGCTGAAATCGATCATGTTTCTCCATGTTTTTCCAGAAGGGATTTTCATGTTTCATGCACTTGTCTTGGATGGATTAAGGCTCTGATCTGAATCGAAAGTGTCGGAAAAGTTATGCGAAGCGTTTGTTTTCCGCTGGGCTCTAAGCCATTACAGGATTTTTGCAAGAGTGAAACCTTTGCCATTTCAAATTTGTTCAACCTCTGGACATGTATATGAGACTGAGCACCTAAAACTGGTTAACAATAGTTTACACAGACTTCAATCCTATTGGGATATTTGGCAGGTCTCGACTTCGACAGTGCTGTAGCAGTGCGGGCACTGAGCTCGGGTTTGGCACATGGCTTACCCATGATAATTTCTGTGCAATATAAAGCTTTGCAGAGGATTTTTACGGATTTTTAGCAGGTCGGAAATTCGATTTTCCTACTAGAGTTGGATTGATATCCATTTATTTTTGGCAGCCCTGGGGTGTTCAACCAGCTTCAATACAACACAGATTTCCCTTTCTTTTCCAAAATGAGCCCTAAATTCTGGTCACCATGGTATGTTCCAAAAGGTTCAGGAACCCCAAAAAATCCGCCAGTTGATGACTGGATGATCTCTTTCTGCACTTTGAGACGGGGAAACCATCGAATTCACAAGCTGTGAAAATGGCTGGGCCCACAACCCATAATTGGACAAACACATCTCATATTGTTGGGGGTGTGTGTATATATATATATATGTGTATGTATGTAATGTATGTATGTATGTAATGTAATGTAATGTAATGTAACGTAATGTAATGTAATGTAATGTATGTATGCATGTATATATATATATACATATGTATATATATATATGTATGTATATATATGTATACATATATATATATGTATATCCCACATTAGTTCCGCTACAATTATTGGTGCAAAACTCGCCATATCTTTGTTGGTCAAATGCGAAAAATTCATCGATTATGTACCATTATGCTGACTGTAGACTACATTGACTACATGATACTACTATATAATTATACTATATACTATATAATCATGATTTAGCCAGTATTGACCATTATTAACGACTGTTGCTCAACTCCCCCTTCGGACAAACCCATAAGTCCCACACGTAGACTGCGCCAGGCGGCGCAGGAGAGCTTGTCCTCCCTGTGGGGCAAGGTGCGAGGTTTTGGGAGGTAACCATGGAGGTTTATAGCTGGGAAAATCATCGAAATGGTGGCCTTTTTTAGTACTCATCCCAATTGTGGAACTCTAAGAATCGAGGCATTTCGTACATTTCAGTACTAAACCATGGTTTCTTGGTGTTGACACCAAAGCCAGCGACAGGTGCGTGCAGCGGGTGCAGGTTACTGGGAAGCCGTCGGAGGGCCTGGTTGGGGCCGGATTCAAACTTGAGGGAAGTAACTGCCTGGTTGGTGGTTTGGAACCATGGAATGGATTATGACTTTCCATATACTGTATTGGATTATTGGGAATTTCATCATCCCAACTGACGCACTCCATTTTTCAGAGGGGGTAGGTATACCACCGACCAGCTGCGACGTTGGGGTAGTTCTCTTCACTTCCAGAAATTCGTTGCTGCAGACGAGCAGATAGATCTTGAGAAGTTTGTAGGTCGATACTGAACGGCAGAGATGTGCAGATCTCAACGGCAGCCCATTTTCCCACAGCACAGTGCGACCGGGCGCGCCATGAAGGCTGATCCTCAGGCATCACTGGAGTGGTTAGGATTGACGTAACTGGGACCCAAAACAGCCGAATTATTTCTAGTGAATAGTCATACCGTTACACCAGATCATTGGGACCCCAGAGATTGAAGGACTACAATACCCTTTTTTCATAGTTTTTCATTGAGTGATACATTTTGGGATTGTTGGGTCATGTTGATTCGTATAGTGTTGGTTCCGCGGCACCATTTGCTTGGGATATTGACTGCGGTGCTGAATCCATCGGAAGTGTCTCATGGCAGTGGAAGTAACAGTGTTGTTTCATCCAACAGTGCTAACTCCCGCTTCAAATCGTTGTACTGCGTACACCCCACGTCATCATGTTCAAAAGATTTGTGTAAAGCCCTACCCCAAAAAACACTTGGAGGTTTATGGCGATTCCCACGGTTATCCCCACCTTCCACAGCAGTCCCAGCCAGGCCTGCCGGCGTTTGTTTGCCAAGCTCCGAGCTTTTCAGCGAGAGGGCCTGTTCTGTAGCTCGGCAGAAGCTGGGCAGCTTGGCTGTCACCATGTGACACCTAGGACCTGGAGATTGAGCCATGTGATTGAATATGGGTAGGAGACGGTAGGGGTACCGTTCCAAAAGAACGCTGGTTGAACAAAAGCAAAGACCAATTTTCGGGGTTCTTTGGTGGCCTATGTTTGACTTGCACTCACCTGTCCAAAGTTAACTTCATCACGACCCAGGTGATGTGGTGTTGCTGGGTGCTGGTCAAAGGCGCACCTTTCATGGCGCCATGGGGTCGATGCTGCACATGGAATGGGCCTAGAAACCCATCATGGCAATGTCAGGGAAGCACAAGGACGAAAGATGGCACTACAGGGCCGAGTTGCAAAGAACCCATTCTCCTTTCAATGACAAACCCCGTATATCCCCACGTTTATTAGCTGCATCCCCATGTTTATTGATGTACCCTCAGATTTGATTGTTTTATCCTCATGTTTGGTGGTTCATATCCCCACTGCAAGTGGTTTTCTTCCAAGCAACCCGTTTGAACAGTTTGAAAAAGTTGAAAACCTGGAAAATTATGAGGTACCCTCTGGGTAATTAACAGTTCGACCCTGGCAGTTGTTGGGCTTGGAAGATTAGTTTCCATTAAAACTAGGCTATGGATTCAGGGTCTATGTTAATTTACCAGAGGGTAAATATCATCTCCATCCTGGAAACCATGTTCCATCCTTGCGGGGAGCCCTGTAAGCCTCAGAGGCTTCCAGCCCATCGTGTGGTCCTGGTCGCAGCGGGTTTGCTGAAACCAGGCGCCGGAAACGAAGGCAGCACCCAAGAACTGCCAGGGCAGAACCAAAAGTGATCGATGGTAAGTCTCAAAGACTCTGCAGTGGTTTAGTTTATGGATCTGGAATTGACTTTCCTGAAAGTTGGGATGGTTCAAATATGCTTGCCCCAAAACTAACCATTCATTCAAAGCCAAAATGACCAACCCATCAGCCACCAGCAATTTCCAGGCGACCTGGCCGAGGAAGTTCGCTTCGTGGGGATCTCGAAGCACCTCTGACAGCATACCTCGGTGTTGCCAACCTACAGCCCCAAGCTGTCCAACAGGACCCATAAGACCTGTTAGAAAAATCATGGTTTCCTGTCATCCCAGGCAGCAATTGCTTTGCCTGATTGATCTGATCTACGCCGATGAGGGTGACGCTTTGCCAGCAGGCGTCAAGGGAAGGGATCAGTGGCTGTTGTTGGGTTTTACAAACACTATAGCAACCCCAAAATAGACAAGTTGGAAAGCTGGAAACTATGACATGGAAAAAATCATCCTGGAATTGAGTTTCATGGTTTTGGGAATTATTACACTTTGATACACTTTGTATATAGACATCGGGGCAATATGGGGATGTGGCCATGTTGATCCGAATACAAATCGGGTGTGAAAGAGTTTAGGATATTGTTATTGGGATCATTCTTCATTGCCAGACTAATATTAATGCAGATGGCAATGGAGATATGCTATTAGATTCTACTGTTGATGTGGTGATGGGGACGCATAGGGTAGGGATGAGTCAGTATCTATTGGACCATTTGGATGGGTGCATGAGAGGTGTCCGTTCTGCAGATGGTCCAATGCACCAGGGTCATATGGGGATGAGTCAATACCATCTCTGCACAACAGCCATTTTGGTGTTCATACGGCACCAGGGGTTTTGACCCGTGCCTGTGTGAACCAGAAGATACAGGGCACACCGCCAGCAAAGGTTGCGACACAAGCAGAGACTGTGATGTAAGCAGGATCCCATAGATCCAAAGACAACAAAAGACCATCAATTTCTGGTCATATTGGTTCTTCCTTTCCTACAGG
Organism: Cladocopium goreaui; assembly: GCA_947184155.2. Lineage (NCBI taxonomy): Eukaryota > Dinophyceae > Suessiales > Symbiodiniaceae > Cladocopium > Cladocopium goreaui. The sequence continues at coordinate 54,803 of CAMXCT020002141.1, read as the reverse complement.
AAAGCCCAGAAATTCGAGCTGTTTGAAGGATTCTCTCTGGTACGAATGGCTGGGATTGATCCTCCCCAATGGAAAAAAGAGACCACAACGCACCATTTTGTCGGTCTCACCATCCGGAATTATTTCAGATAATCTTCAGCAGAGGCTCGGTCATACAACCCAGTGGGGAATCTCCAGAGCATTGGTATCAAGAGACTGGCACCAGCTCCCGTTGATTGCGGATTCGCCAAGATTCTCGATATGTTTCCACCTTTCGGATTAGATATGTTTTTCTTCTCAGTGGTAAAGTGTTTGAACCCTGAAAAAATATGTTTGTGCACGGAAAATGTAATCAAAATATGGATATCACTGGCAAATCTCGCTGATCTGCAAATTCGAAAACCCAAAAGCACATGTGTCCTTTCTGAAACTAGAAATCCTAATTTTTGTTGGCAATATCGCGGGTTAAAAAAACCATCTGTGCAAGTGTTTCCCCAGCCCTCGTCTATTTGCCTAATCATAGAGCGATCCCCGGGAAGATAGAGAAGCAAAGAAAGTCAATTGCAAACAAGAGTACGACCAAATGATTAAATACATCCCACGTTTGATACTTGCTAGACATCTTGTTTAGTCATATCAGTCGTATCCATTTGGAATATGTTCTCATACAATATAAATATAATATATATATACACATTGACAATCATATACACAACATAAATGTAAATATGTACATATGTTATTTTACTATATTATATTAAATTAAACTATTTCATTTTATTTTGTTTTATATTAGATTATATTAATTTCTTTTAGATGATGTTCTATTGTACTATGTTTTAATATTTTGTAATGTATACGCTCGTGTCCATGTCAGCCAATCTCCCCATGGCTTCCAGGCCTCGCGGAGTGCTGCGCCGCCCTCGATCTGCCCGAGCCATCAGAGGCGCGCGCGGTGCAGCTTGCCGAGTCGCTCGGATGCAACGGCGGTTGGAAGGAAAACTTGGTTCCGGGGGTTGTACATCAGGAATCCATAAGTAATCTATTATTTACATATATTCTTATCTATTTATATGTATACATATCTATATATATACATATATATATATATATGTTTGTCTGTATGTCTGTGTGTAGTGTAATGTAATGTAACGTAACGTAATGTAATGCAATCCAATCTAATCTAACCCAATCTAATCTAATCTAATGTTTTCTTTTGTCTTGTATGTAAATACATATATATTATTGTTATTGTTATTATTATTCTGTATATTTTTATTTTTCCTAATATCTAGCTGTGCATCTGCATCCACATCTACATCTATATCTCTATATCTATATCTATATCTATTTTCATTTCTATTTCTTTTTCTTTTTCTATATCTATCTATTCATCCATCCATCCATCCATCCATCCATCCATCTATCTATCTATCTATATATATATATATATACAGATATCGGGGATTTCCATGATCCATTTTGGGATCAAGCAAGTCACTCGACTTAAGGGGTGAAATGGATTTACGCACATGAACAGAGACCCTGTCAAATGGGGGCTTGGAAAATTAGCTAGTTTCCAAAAAGATGTTACTATTTTCAGGGTCTACGTTCATTTGGGGGAGGGTAACTAAACAATCATGACAAAAATGGAGGTTCAACCAACAAACACAGGGGCTGGATATGTCATCGATGGTTTGGTTGGTGTTTCCGACATTTGTTACTTCCCATCCCTTGAAAATGGGATGATGATCCCACCACGTGTTCAGGATGGCTAAATCCAGCGACCACATCGTTCTACCGTGCGAAAATCCATGTAGTCCCAGATTTGTTTCTGTTGCCAAATTGAAGTGAGAGCTACATAGTTGTCCGGTCACAATCTTCGATTTTTTTTGTCATATCCATTCGTATTCTTCAACGTTTCAGTCATTTTCAACACTGGGGAAAGACCAAATTTAAGATTCTCCAGGGAATCAAGGTTGGTGATGTTCACTGGTAAACCACTAAACAATCCTATTTCGGGTTTCCTCATGTCTTGACCCATACCCAAAACATCAAGCATGATGTCTAGGTTCAATCCCGGTTTATCCCCATTTTTGTAGTCTATCTCCTATCATTTGAACCTTAGATCCCGATGTTCGTTGATGAAAAGATGACATGTTGTTCTGAAAAGACACTATATACTCTTCTGGGATTCAATCCCACAATTTTTTGCTGAAATCATCTGAAATCCAGATTTTTGCTGGCTGCAATCTTAATATTTGTTGAAATCCACATTTCTGATGTGAAATCCCCATTTTTCCATGGTTTCCCCATGGTTTCCCCATGGTTTCCCCATGGCCCAGACACCCGAGGCGCTTGCAAACCCTCCGCGGCGCAGAAGCCACATGCGACCTACAGCTGAGCACTGCGATTGGTGGCTGCCTATGGACGCATCGTGTGGTGCTGGCTGCAGGTGCTACGGGATGTATCACCCAAGGTGGGTTGATATATCAACTAATAAAAATTGAAGATTTAACATCTATATTTCACTTCCAAAATAGGGGATTTCAGCAAGAATCGAGATCTGACTTACAATCGTGGTTCCTTTGACCTCGTTTACCCTCAGAAGTGGATTTGATGAAGAAAAGATGAGACAATGCAGTGGGGCCGCAAAACCCAGTATGGCTTCATTCCATTTTGGAGATGATAGTGTGGCCAGGCAATGCAGTGCTGTGCGACTTCCTGAAGTCTGCCACACAGGATGCCCTGCGGCAAGTGGAAATTGGCTTTTTCCATGCGAAGATGTTCTGGAACTATATTCTAGATTAATCTATGTTGAGATATCATGGCTTTATATCCACATTAGACATGTAGATCTTATATTCTTTAGCAAAATCCAAGAACCAGCATATTCTGTATGGAAAACTTCTCACTGAAGCCCGCCGAGGACACGGCAGCGCCCTGCTACCAGCTGACCTTACAGGCCATCAATGACCTGAAAGCGCTGGAGGTGCGATATGGGCGACTCAAAGATCCGCGGGAGATTTACCACACCAAGTTGTGGCTCATTGGTGGTTTGGAACATTTTTCCCGAATGCGTAGCAAGGGTTTCCGTTTCACTCTGGGGGTCTGGGGGTTGAGGGTGTGTTCGCTCGACGTTGCGTTCGCGAGCGCAACCGTCCGCAACCGTTCGCAACCGTTCGCAACCGTCCGCGCGAGGACCGTATGGCCGTGCCTATGGGAAGTTCTGCAGAGGTAGTAATTTTTGGAGGTTTCAGACGTGTCGTTGCTTCGTTTCGCGTGGCAGGCGTGGCACTTCGTGACATTCAGACGTGTTCTGGAACGTGTCGAAAGTCGTTTTGCGTGGCAGGCGCAATACTTTTGCGACGTTTTCAGAAGATGTGTTGCAGTTTTCGTGGCAGGCGCAGCACTTTGGACGTGTCCATCGCCATTTTTCGTGGCAGGCGCAGCACTTTAGACGTGTCATGTTGCGTGTTTTTTGCAAATCGCATTGGCAGGGCTGCGTCAAGTGGCGACAAGGTGCAAATTCCGTGGCAGGCGTGGCATTTTCTGACATGTGCTGAAAATTGATGGAAGCCTCGCACGAAACATCGATTTTGACGTTGCAAATTTTCACGTTCTAAGGAAAACTCGTAGGAAAACGTCGATTTTGAAGCTACAAAGTGTGAAAATTGGAGGAAGTCTCGCACGAAATGCTCGTTTTGGTGCTCCCACGTGTCTCGTCTCGAGTCTCTGGTTTCCCTGTGGCCTCGCCGTGTCTATGGGGGAAGCTGGAAAACATGTTCTTGCGGCATGTTTCAAACTATGAAAATTGGAGGAAGTCTCGTACGAAATGCTGATTTTTCTGCATCCACGTGTCTTGTCTCGAGTCTCTGGTCGCCGTGTCTATGGGGGAAGCCGCAAAACCTCTCCTTTTCGAAGGTTTCCAAGCAGCTTGTCATGTCGTTTTGCGTGGCAGGCGTGGCACTTTGTGACATTCCAACGTGTTTGATAACGTGTCGAAAATGTCAAAATTGGAGGAAGTCTCGCACGAAATGCTCGTTTTTCTGCATCCATGCGTCTCGTCTCGAGTCTCTAATTTTTCCTGTGGCGTCATCGTGTCTATGGGAGAAGCCGCAAAATCTCTCCTTTTCGAAGGTTTCCAAGCAGGTTGTCATGTCGTTCACCCCACACTCCACACTTTACACTCCTCACTTTACACTCCACACTCCACACTCTACACACCACACTCTACACTTTCCATTCCAGACTCCACACTCTACACTTTACGCTCCACACTCCACACTTTACACTCCCCACTCTGCACTCCACACTTTACACTCCACACTCCACACTTTACACTCCTCACCCCACACCCCACACTTTACACTCCTCACTCCACACTTTACACTCCTCACCCCACACTTTCCACTCAACACTCCACACTCCACACTTTACACTCCACACTCCCCACTCCACACTTTACACTCCTCACTCCACATTTTACACTCCTCACTCCTCACTCCACACTTTACACTCCACACTCCACACTCTACACTCCTCACTCCACACTTTACACTCCTCACTCCACACTTTGCACTCCACACTTCACACTCCACACTTTCCACTCAACACTCCACACTCCACACTTTACACTCCACACTCTACACTTTACACTCCACACTTTACACTCCACACTCTACATTTTACACTCTACACTATACACTCCACACTTTACACTTTACACTCCACGATTTCCACTTTACACTCCACACTTTACACTTTACACTCCACGATTTCCACTTTACACTCCACACTTTACACTCCACACTTTACACTCCACACTCTACACTTTACACTCCACACTCCACACTCTACACTCCACACTTTACACTCCACACTCCACACTCTACACACCACACTCTACACTTTCCACTCCTCACTCCACACTTTACACCCCTCACTACATTCCACACTCCTCACTCCACACTTTACACTCCTCACTTTACACTCCACACTCCACACTTTGCACTTTACACTCCTCACCCCACACTCTACACTCTACACTCCACACTCCACACTCTACACTCCACACTCTACACTTTACACTCCATACTCCACACTCTACACTTTACACTCCACACTTTGCACTTTACACTCCTCACTCCACACTCTACACTCTACACTCCACACTCCACACTCTACACTCCACACTCTACACTTTACACTCCGTACTCCGCGCTCTACACTTTACACTCTGCATTCTACACTTTACACATTCTGCACTCCCCACTCCTCACTTTACACTCCACACTCCTTACTTCACACTCCACACTCCACACTCTACACTTTCCACTCCACACTGCAGACTGGTAACAAGGGAGACATGTACAAGACTGTTCAATTAATCTATTGCAGAAAGGTATTGTGCGTCACTGCATAACCATGTGTTTTGATACTGTACCATTAACATACGTGTGAGCATTCGGGTTCGTGGGCTTCATCTTGTTTCTTTTTTCCATATATTGGGAATGTCATCATCCCAACTGACGAACTCATATTTTTCAGAGGGGTAGGTATACCCCCAACCAGGTGGGTTCACGCAACAAAATCGCTGATTTAACCACACGAAATGGTGGATTTAGCCAAAACTAAGGATTTAACCAGCAAACCACACCAATAAAAAGGGATTTGAGCAACCAAAAAATTGCATTCAAGCAACAAAAATGACGATTCTACTACGAAACAAGAAAACTTGGGATTTGATCGTCAGACATTAGGATGTGTGCCGCCAATCATGGGGGTTAAAGCCAGCCAAATCAGTTGGATGGTTTGTTCACAACCCAACATTGTCGCCCCATAAATGATTTTGATAAAAAAGAGGGTAGGCATCAGTTTGATTGTGTTGCAAATCAGGTTTGGGAGTTATTGTTGATTCTCCCAGCTGTTGCGGCTTTGCAGAAAGATTGGGATATACAATGGTGAAAGGGCCATTAAAAATGCCAGATTACCTGCAAAAGGTGGGAGAACTGGGAATCTTGCAGGCATGTTCGACGAGAGGGGAACAAGCCATTCTGCTACATGTTTCTTTGTCTATTGATATTGCTTGGTTGCGATATCCCTCATGATTGATGTGATTGCTCATGTTTCAGCACACTTGTAGCAAGTCCTGGGAGACCTACGGTCTAGAAAGGGCTCATAGGTGACAGCAACTTTTCTAGCAGGAATTGCTGCCAATACACCAACTGCAAGAATTGGTGTGGCCACACGCTTTCAGCTCGGGGTATTGTCGGCCGACACCTCAAACAGTAGCAAAAACAATCGATAAGCAGCAAGGAACCATTTGCAGCTTTGGTAGTGATATTCACCTGGAAGATTTGCTGCTAAATTTGCTTAAGTAGTGAATGTACTAGTAAAATTGTTTTTGATTTACAAATCATATTCATCTTAGTCTTAACGACTTACCTATTGATTTTGATTGTGACTAGGTAATGGTCAATAAATGGTTACCTTTTCAATAGATGATTTGGCCATTTATTTATCAGGTTGAAATTGTCACGAGGAAAATCCAGTTCTTATTTCTCATGATCAATAGTTCGCTGATTTCCCTGAATTCACTGTGGATAGTGAATGAATCAGGTCCTGTTTGATTGTTCAACAATAAATCCTTATCCCAATCATCAAATAAATGGAATATATGGAATACTTTCTTGACTTCTTCGAGATGTCATTTTTTTACAAAAATAAATGGATACCATTGCCTAAGGACTTAAATGGCATTTTTCTTGCCTATGCCTATTATACCTATGGATGTTCAACTTGAAATCAGGATAGAAACCCCGCCGATACCGACTGACAGGCGGCGATCACCTCGGTGTATCTGGGCACACGGATGCCAGGTGCAGAGCTCCCAGCGTATCCTCAACGGGGAATATCATGGGAAATTATGGGATATGGATGTTACAAGATTGATTTTGTGTTGATGTCCTTGAAACTTTTACATATGGATATAGCAGTACCCAAAAAGATAGAAAGGTTCAATGTGTCACTATTTTTAGAGGAATTTACTTGTGTATCTTGTTGGGTGTTGCTATAATTGTGATTTGCTGATGTGAAATTGCAGTAATTTGCCGATGATTGTAATTTTGTTTGCTGATGTTACACATATTACAACTGGTTAATTGTAATTTGCTGGATTTTGGAAAAACATCATTAGATCATGCCCAATGTTCAGCACCATACCCTCTGGTAATTTAACATAGCCATGGAAAATCACCATGCTATTAGTGGGAAAACTCACTATTTCTATGGCCATTTTCAATAGCTTTTTGTATGTTTACCAGAGGGTAACTGTCGGTTGATGCCATATGTGTTCTACGATGGGAACCCCGTAGCACCGTCAGGAGGACGGTGCTCCAGCGATGTGGCGTTGCTGTGCAGCGACTGGCAGTTGCCAAGGTGGATCCCGCAGGGTCACGGCTGGTAAAAAGATGTAAAAACTGGTGGTGACTGGAACTTGGCTTGTTACTGGGATATTCCATGGTGTTTTTAATGGGATATAATGGGATATAATAATCAATAATGGAACTTTGGAAGATGGTTGATAGTGGTTAATAGTGGTTAATAGGCTATAAACCAACAACAATGGGAATATGATGATGATCTGGTTGGTGGTGACTGGAACCATGGAATTTTACGACTTTCCCATCATATTGGGAATGTAATCATCCCAACTGACTTTCACTCCATCATGTTTCAGAGGGGTAGGTTGAAACCAGCAACCAGAAAAGTATTGAATCGCATTGAATCTATTCGTGAATATTCATGAATTTGTGTCCCAACTATTGGGGGGAATGTTGATGTTTGTCCTATCTTTGCGGGATGGGGAATGACAAAGGTATCATCCCAAGTTATCACCGGTGAAGCGGTGAACGCGTAACTTTGCCCCGTGACCCAGCTGTAGGACCTGACTTGGAGGACTCTTATCTGGCAATGTAAAATTGTCCATTGATGGATGCTACAAATGGGTGATTGTTCGGTGCCAAGCTAGATTATTGGAGGGTGGACATAGCCAAATTTGGAACGCCGTACTGCTCAGGACCTTTTCACCTTGGTCATTACCCAAGCACGCAGCTACATTAGGAGTTGATGAGATGATATACCCACTTGATCACCCCAGAGTTGCTAGCGCTTTGATTGTCCCCGCACCTTTTGGCTCTGTATATTCGATGGTGATACGCAGATTTCATGCTGACATACATCCAGATTCATGATTCTTTGGCACAGCTATGAGTCAATATTTAAACAATTTAAACCCAAGAAAGACAGATGTTGCTTGTTTTTTCATACGTCCCATCCATATTTTGGCACCTCCAGGAACGGGATGACTGACTGAAATACCCAGGGTGTCCCCAATTTAGGCTAACAGGGCCTGAGACCTATAGACTTTCCCAACCAAAAACAAAGCCCCACTGCACCCAGCCACCTCCAACGGCCAGATCCATATCTTCTGCACGCGAGTCTGCACTGATGCCCTTTGCCGATCGAGGTCTGGGGTGTGGATGCCTCAATGGCCATGGGATCTTAGGGGTACCCCATTAGACAAACTCATGTGATTTTGTACCGAATGAAGCAGAATATTGCGTTGTTGCGGGATATATTGTCATTGCTGAAAATTGAGAAGTTTCAAAATGTTCCATTGCATCATCTACCTTAAAAGAAAGTCTCTACTGCTTATTCTCGGACGTGCCAATTGATCCTTGAAAGCATGGAGATGTTTGACCCGGACCTAGGATGGCCTGCAATCCGGGGTTTCAACCTACTGGGTATAGAATTCCTTTCGTGACAAGGACGACTTACAGTTTGGTGATGTCAAACTAGGATCCTGAAATCATGGTCCCGCAATATGTGTAAAACCAAGAGTTTGCTGCCCAAATCTTCCAGAATTATATGCACATCATTGCAAATGATCCAAATAAAACCATCATTTTTGGGAAGTTAAAAATAGTAAAAACTATCCAAAGATTGTAAACTCCCAAAGACGGTGCCAGGCCTGCCCAAGAAGCGCCCTCCTCCACGCAGCTGGTCGCCACGCCGTGAGGTGCGTGAAGTGATCAGCATCAAACATGGGATAATGGGCATCTAACTGGCAAAAAATGGAGCTTTAACCAGCGAAAATTCGGATTTGAGCAGCAACAACTTGAGATGTTCACCAGCATTTTTGGAGATGTTCACCATCAGAAGTTGGATTTCTCAAAGTTTGAATTTTCACCAGAAAAAAGTGACAAAAATCACGTGGCTCATGGGATTTCATCAGTCGATAACCCAAAACTCTAAATCGGGACCATGGGGATGCGATGTTCCATTGCCGTAGAGTGCCAGAACAGGCAAAGAACACTGGGATAATCTGGGATAACCACCAAAATGGAATCCAGTACTGGACATCAGGTTTGTTTTACAGCCAGGTAGACCAATTGTTTGTAAGTTATGCTGCTATTGGCATCCTGATATTTATGAGGCCTGTACAACCATCATGGTTTGGCTCTGTGTTTGATGTACTATGCGTTCTTTCTCAGCCTTGGAGAATCCATACAAGTACATAAATGCCATTTCCAATGGTGGAAATCCTGCCCTTCCACCTGGCGATCCCACCTTTCACCTTGGGAATCTCCCCAGCTGTACATGATGAACCGGCTGACCGAGATTCCATCCCACATGGAGATGGATCAATCCACCTCTTCCATACTTTGGGGGAGGAAGATCCATAAGTCCCAGCTACTTTGCAGTTGGGTTTTTTTCATGTTTTTTCCTGACTACCCGGTAGTCCATTTTTCCAGGCCGCAAGGGCACCCATTCCGCCAGTGAAGAAAGCTGCAAAGGCGGGTGTTGGAGAAAATTGCAGGGCAGGTCCATCGCCATGGGATTTTGTGGTACCGGTAGCCTATTCTCAAGTCCCAAATAGCCTCTGGGAATCCAACATGACAATGGAAAGTCACCGGATCGCATACGATTCACGTCCGATTGGTTGTTCCTCCAGTCGCTTCCGAAAGATGTGCCTTGAAATCTGAAGGGAAGTTCTTGGACAAACAAGAGTTGGACAAACTCAACCAACTAGAACTGGTTGGTGGTTTGGAACCATGAAATTTTATGACTTTCCATATATTGGGAATAATACTCCCATTTGACTATTTTTCAGAGGGGTTGAAACTGCGAATTGCATATTCCCTATTTAGCATTCATGTCATGACTTTGCAATTGTCATTTCAATCAATGGGCATTTCACCATAGCCCTTTTTCCAAGCTCAAAGATCGGTCGGAAGACCGGTCAATCCAACGTGAAGGACTTTGGAAAGAGAGTTAAAAGCGCAGGACCACTTGTCTGACCGTGGAGGACTTTGTGTGTCTAACGCAAGGAGTTTGAGGTGTGGACTAGTACCTGGCTTTTCTGGCCGCAGACGTGTCAGGACTGTCAGTGCTAGTACCCCCCGATAATATTACCCGGGTGAACCTGTCGCGAACAGGTTATGAGCCCAACGCATGGGGACTCTGCTGAAATGATGCTCAGAAGAAGAAGGTCTGAGCCTGATGATGAAGAGTCAAAGAAAGACCAAACAGCGTCAAGCACCCGGGCAAGCGCGAGGAACCAAGGGGCAGAGATGGCTCTAGTGGCAGTGGATAGGGAAAGGGTTGGAAAGCCTTCACCAAATGGTCCTGTTGGGGAAGATATGAAAACCCCCTTGCCAATAGAAGACTTTCCAGCAGAACCTGTAGGATCCCCTAAGGCCCTAGGACCTAGGAACCTCCAGCCACTGTTCAATGAAGCTCAGCTAAAGAAGGCTGAGGAGCTCAGGTTGAGTGCACCACTTTTGCAGGGCCCAAGCCCCACCGCAGTAAGCCAGTCCACCGGCGGATGGGATGGGGGCTTGGCGGCAGGGAAGGTGGGAATGGGGAAGGAAGCTGACATGTCAGAGGGACCATCAAGGAAGGGTCCGGAAGTCTTGATGATGTCACCAATGGGATATCCCTTAGCACCTCAACATGGTTATGGATACGTGCCACACCCCACACAACAAGGAATGTTTGATGAGATGATGTGGCAGTTTCGACAAGAAATGGGACAAATGTCAAAGTCTCTCACCCAGCTTCAAGAAGAAAATTTGAGGTTGAGGATTCAGCTTATGGAAGAACGAGAGACTAGATACACAACACCTCCCGATGTCACTCCTGCTGAAGGTCTCCGTGACAGCGCCCGCCGTCAGAAGGTTTCAGGAAAGAAGCCCAAGTCCAAAGGTGTAGAAGCCAAGCAGGAAGACTTTGAAGCTTCGAAGCCAAAGGAGGCTGCAGGTCGAGGAGAACAGGAGGCTGAGACCCCCAAAGCAGAGGAGGAAGTGATTGGAAGGAAGCTTGAAGAAGTTTCTAAGGAGGATGGTCCAGCTGGACAGCAAGAGTCCAGTGAGGAGAGTCAATCGATTCAAGAAGAGGAGTCGGAAGATTCAGTGAATCTGAAAGATCACAAAGGAAGATCAAAAAAGGAGGACACCACAGTGGACGTGATGCTCAAGTTGATGCAAGGGATGCAATCGCTGCAACAACAGCTCTTGGATCGAGAGACGATCAGGGGCCGACGGCTAACAGAGGACGATGAAGAGGAGCATGTGAGGAGCAGTGTAGAGCTGCACAAACTGCCGGAGTGGACAGCTGAGAATGCTCCGGTGGACTTACAGGGCTGGTTGCTTCTCATCCATGCACAGATGTCGGATCTCACTACCAGCAGTTCAGAATGGTGGGATCTAGTGGTTGAGACTGCGAAGGACTGGTACCACAAACACCAAGCCATGAAGCCCATCGACAAGCTGAAGCATGAAGTCACGGCACCACCGCAACTACAGCAGAAGAAATGGAGAAGGTTGGAGAAGAGAGGAAGCAGTTTGCTTCTTCAGGCCTTGCCCAGTAGTCAGCGTGATGACATTGTGGCAGGGAAAGACCTTTCAGTGTTGGCGATTTTGGCAAAACTCCTCAACAACTACCAGCCTGGTGGTTCCCATGAAAAAGCAGCAGTGCTGGCCGCTTTGGAGCTGCCGGCAGAAGCGGTGGGGATCGGCGAGGGCATCCTGGGACTACGTCGTTGGTTGAGATGGAAGAAAAGGGCAGAAGACATGGGCCTTCAGTTGCCCGATCCATCGGTCCTTTTGAGGGGCCTGGACCGGCTGGTCTCCAAGATTTTGGCTGGCAATCCAACCTTGCAGTTTCGCATTAACCTGACGAGGACAACACTGATGGTGGATTCTGTGCCCACTATGTCTTCCATTGACCAGTTGGCCGAATGCTTACTGGCTGAGATGGACCAGGTCTCCTATGCCAAAAAGAAGGAAAAGGCAGCCATCGCAGGAGTTCCTAAAGCTCGGAAGATGGAGGAGGCAGGAAAAAGAAGCGAAGTGCCTCAAGCCAAGAAGGGCGATGAGGGTAAGAAGGAGATGCCAAAGTGTAATTACTTCCTGACGGAGAATGGATGCCGTCGAGGAAAAGCTTGCAGATGGGATCACAACCAGAAGGATGACCAGCGTCGCTGCTGGAATTGCGGGTCCACAAAGCACTTCTCCAACAAATGTCCAGTGAGTGAGGGCCAAGGAGAAGTCAAAGTGGCCAAAGCCGAAAAAGATGGCGAAGCCAGAAAGAAGAAGAATGATGAGGAGGACAATCAGTCCGACCGAGCAGTTGCTGGAGCGGACGATATGAAGAGTCTACTGGAAGAAGCTGGAAAGATGCTGAAGGTGATTCCAGGAGCTTCGCAGGAAAGCTCATCGGTTGAGGAGACCGGTGATGCCAAAATCAGGAGACTTCAAAGACAGCTGGATGAGCTTCGAGCTTCTTCGGTGAGAGTGCTGCGATTGGCCAGGGTCCAAGCAGCTGTGGAAGATTTGGGACTCCTTGACAGCGGAGCTACCCATCCTCTTCGACCTCCAAAGAAAGATGAGGATCTGTCCAAATGTCAAAAGGTGAGGATCAATCTGGCCGGAGGAAAACAAACAATGATGATGCTTTCAGAAGGTGGTGCCATCATAGGCTCTGAGGATGTGGAGCCCATCGTGCCACTGGGAGCGTTGGTGGAGAACTTGGGTTGCTCTTTGCAATGGACCGAAGGCCATATGGTCCTGTATCACCCCTTCAAGGGGCAGATTAGCACCCAGCTCAAAGAAGGTTGCCCGATGATCAACAAGTCTGATGCTTTGGAGTTGATCGAGGAGTTGGAAAAGAAGGCACCCGAGCTGAGGAGGTAGAAGGATCCGCAGCTGAAGCCTACATGCACTGGATGAAGCGCTTGGTAGAAGAACACCCAGCACTTCAAGGAGTTCCAAAAAGAATCACAGAAAGGTTGGTGATCAGCCCTAAGGAAGGACATATCACCGGAAACCGAAGCCGAAGAAAGCTATGGAAGAAAGAAGGAGGTGTGACGTTGTACCTCTACTCAGGACCCAATGAAGGGTACACTATGGCCAAGGCCATTCAGCTTCTCGGAGGAGAAAAAAGAAAGGTCATAGCGGTGGACATCAAGAACGGAGCCAAATGGGATATGATGGAGGATGACCTCTATGCTGAGCTCATGGACATGGTCATCAAGGGCCAAGTGGAGTCCTTGGTGATGTCTCCAAATTGTCGCACTCGCTCAAAGCTCCGACACTATGAAGTTGAAGGAGTTGATCTTCCTGGACCGGTCCGAGAATGGAACGGTGGAGAATGGGGAAAGAAGGGCATCGGAGAAAGAGAGGAGAAGAAGTGCCATGAGGATGATGTGATGCTCTTCAGAGGACTCATGCTCTACATGGTTGCCCAGGAGATCAGGAAAGCATCCCGCCACACCAAAGACATCGACCTTGTCTTTGAGCACCCCAGCACCCCGGCAAACATGCCACAGGTGGTATCGTTCTGGTCCACCCCCCAATGGCAAGCACTCAAGCAAGCATACGGCCTGTGGGAGATCCACTTAGACCAAGGGAAGCTTGGAGGAGGAGGGGTCAAACCCACAACGTTGGGCGGCAACTTGCGCATGCAAGTACCCAGCGTGGTCGTACCAGCACCACAACCTCGATGCACACATGGCAAAACAAAAGAGCAGATAGTGCAGGAATCCCAAAACCTTTCCAGATGGGTCCCTCTGCTTACCGACATGGTAGCATGCGCCCTGCTGGAGTCCCAAGGGATCACCCCGAAGTTGAGATCCTGGAGGACACATGTCCAACGATGCCACCAGCCTTTCAGAAAAGACTGCAAGGTATGTCAAGAGGCTGCAGCAAGAGCGAGACCTCACCGGCGTCAAAAACTTCCTCCAAGAGCTGGCGTTCTTTCGGTCGACATCGCCGGACCACTCACCAAAGCTCCAGACCTGGGCAAAGACCATGCTCGTTTTGTCCTGGTCGCGGCGTTCACCTGGCCTACAGGCCTGAAGGGTGACGACTTAGAAGAGTTGCCCGAGGAGGATGATGAGGATGATTTCCCAGGCTGGGAAGAAAATGAGGAGAAACCAAAAGAAGAGATAGGGTCCCAAAAGCCAGGAGCCAAGAAGCGAGGCAGGCCAAGGAAGAAAGACCCTGAGGAGGAGTTTGAGGAGCTGCTGAGGAGAGAGCAGGAAGAACAGAAGCAGAAACGGCAGAAGGAAAAGGAGGCTGCAGAACCCCCAGGAACTGAGGAGCCCTTAAAGGAGGCCGCAGAACCCCCAGGAGTTGAGGAGCCCTTGAAGGAGGCTGCAGACCCCCAGAAGAAAGATGATGATGAAAAGGAAGGGGACTATGTGACCCGGGTGGCGCCCGATGTTGAATATGAGCCCACTGAACCGGGCGAAGACCCTTTCCCACAGGTGCCAGCACCAGATGTCCCTGAAGAGCAACAGGCACAAATACAAGTGCACCGTTTGGCATTCCCCTTGCCAGACAAGAGAGGCATCACGATCTTGAATGCCCTGATCGATGCCTACCTCACCTTGAGGAGTGAAGGCATGTTTGTCAACCAGCTCCACTCCGATTTAGGAGGTGAGTTCACTGGAGCGTACATCGAAAAGTGGTGCAAGGAAAGATGCATCCTCACAACAACAACCCCAGGGGTATCCCCTCAAACCAACGGCCGAGCAGAAAGGGCCGTACAAGCAATGAAGACAGAGACGAAGAAAATCCTGCGTGGCGCGCAGGTGGGTATCGAATGGTGGCCGATTGCTGTTCGATATCTCAATGAAGTATGGAAGAGAAACAGAACAGAGGCCATTGGGGCCATCCCACCGTTCATGTCCAAAGTGCTGATCAGAAGAAGGTATTGGCGCACAAAGGACATGGAACCCAACAACGAAGAGGTTCACTACCTCGCCCCATCCTGGCGGAACTATGGGCATTGGGTACTTCGCTCAGACAACACACAAACCTTGACAAGGGCTGTCATCACCAACACCGTGGAGCCAGTCACTGAGGACACGTGGATTGCCTTAGAAGACCATCTGACTCCCTTGGATCTTCGAAGGAGAATTCGAGGAAAAGCCATGATCAGAAAGGTACAAGAGGAGAAAGATGAAGAAAGCAGGCAAGACAGGCTGAAGCGGGAAAAGGTGATACAGGAAGAGGCAGAACATGCCTTCTATGATGATGAAGAGGTTGTTGAGGCCGTACTCAGGGGGGTGAAAGCCATGCAAGAGATGGATCAAGAAGATGAAGGAGAAGTGCTCCAAACGAAAATTGTGGGCACTGCTGAGGTGGTAAAGAAGAAAGACCTTTGGCATCAGGCCATTTCCAATGAGATCACTTCACTCTTCTCAGAAAAGAAAGCGTTGAAGCTTGTGACGAAAGAGGAGAGCGACAAGTATCTCAAAGAAAGAGGAGCGATTCCACTACCTTCCAAGACCGTATTTACGGTGAAGCCCGACCCGACTGATCGTCGGGGAAAGCGAAAATGCCGCATAGTTGCATGTGGCAACTATGAGAATGTGGGTGGAGATGAAAACTGTTTTGCGGCAGGAGCAGATGCTGCCGCCCTCAGGCTGGCACTTGCTCTGGCCACAGTTCGCAAATGGTGCGGAATCAATGTGGACATTCGCACCGCCTTTTTGAACGCTCCCTGGAAACATGAAAAGGGGGGTGAAGATTGGTTTTTTGAAGAAGAAGGCGAAGAAGCTCCGCTGCCAATGCTTCTTAGGCCACCACCAATTTTGGTCAAACTTGGCTACTTTCCTCCCTATCAGCTCTGGGAGGTTTTGCGAGCTCTTTATGGCTTCCGGAGGTCTCCGAAACTCTGGAAGGATTATAGAGATGAGGAGATGGAAAAGATGAGAGTTGGAAAGATGAGGTTGCATCAGCTTGAATCAGAGCCGAGTACATGGGCCATCCGCCAAGAAGAAACTGGCGATTTGCAAGGGCTCATGCTCACCTATGTTGATGACATTTTGGTCCTTGCCTCAGAGGAGACTGCAGAAGCTTGGATCAGCTGCATCCAATCCAAGTGGGAAACCTCCGTCCCTGAGAAGGTGGGCTGTCAGCAAACCACCCGGTTTTTGGGTATGGAGTTGTCTCGAGATCAAAATGGAGTGTGGTGCGCCACTCAACACTCCTACACTTTGGATCTCTTGCAGAAGAACATGGGGATGGACAGACAGAAGTGGGGATTGAAGAAGATTCCCATGTCAAAGGAGGATGGAAGTTTGGATAGTGATGGTGAGGAGGATGCAGAAAAGACAGTGGAAAAGGTTCGAGAAGCACAGAGAATCGTAGGTGAGCTGACCTGGCTGGTGACCAGGTGTCGCCCCGACATCATGTACGTCATGTCCAGAATTTCCAGATGGACCACCAGACGACCTTCCAAGGTCATTGCTGCAGCGCCTCAGATCTGGAAATACCTTGCGAATTCCATCCAAGAAGGGATTCGCTTTGGAGGAAACGAAGATGGTTGCCTAGACCTCCTGGTCTACACTGACGCGGCCTATGGAAATGAAGGCCACGGATGTTCAGTGGTGATGTGGCTGGGAGCTCCAATTTTGTGGCGAAGCTCGCGCCAACAACTTCAAACCGCCTCTACGGCAGAGTCGGAGCTGTTGGAGATTTTGGAAGGAGGAGTTTTGGCAGAGGCAGTCCGAGTAGTGGTGGAAGAAATTTTGGAAAAGGCAGTGCGATGTTGGCAGTACTCGGATTCTGCCTCAGCCATCGCCATAGTTGGAGGCGACAGTGCGTCCTGGAGGACGCGCCACTTGAGAAAGAGGGCTCGCTACATGAGATGGCATGATCGCCGACCTGGGCACCAAAGCTTTGGCGGCATTGAAGTTGGAGGAGCTGAAGAAAGCCATGGGCATGACAGATAGAAAGATCAAAACAGAAAAAGAAAAGGAAGATCTCGGTGTGGTGAGAGGGCCTACCGAAGAAAAAGAAGAGAATGGCGTGGTGAGAGAGCCGGCCATAGAGACGAAAGAAGCGAAAGGAGGGATAAAGTCCCCAAAAGATATGGTCAGGATGGCGATGATCATGGCCATGCTCAGCCGAGCGAAGGCCGAAGATGAAGATGGAGATGCAGGAGAGGAATCATCCATCTTCTTTGACATGATGATGGTATATACAATAGTGGTGGTGTTGGTCACGTTGGCCATTCAAAGCGGCTGGCAGCGACGACTGCTCAGGGCTGAGACGGCTGTGGGATCAGATCGATCCCGCGGCGAACTCGCTCAACGGAGTGCCAGGACATCGGGTCTGATGACCGATGGTCCAACCTCCGTCCCGGGTGAGACGGTTCTGGGATTCGGTGGAGGAGACCAATCTCGGGACGAACTCCCCAGGGGAAGCAGTCAGTTGCTCGGGAGTGCCAGGACATCAGGTCTGACGTCACAGACTGGTGGTCCAACCTCCCTGCCGGGTGAGACGGTTCTGGGATTTGGTAGAGGAGACCAATCTCGGGACGAACTCCCCAGGCGAAGCGGCCAACCATCTGGGAGTGCCAGGACGTCGGGTCTAGCGTCACAGACCGATTGTCCAACCTCCCCGCCGGGTGAGACGGTTCTGGGATTTGGTGGAGGAGACCAATCTCGGGACGAACTCCCCAGGCGAAGTGGCCCACCACTAAAAGAAGAAAAGGAAGAAACACCAAAGGCTGTAAAAAGAGCCAAAAGTATGGGGCCAGTCTTCTGCGTCCAAACAGGACGGACAGAAGAACACTTATGGCCAACCAGCTTCAAAACTGGAAGCTCCGCTACCAGAAGATCAAACAGCCTCTGCAGGAATCCAAGAACCAGCGATTCCCAAGGCGGCAGCAGAAAAGAAAGAAGTTGCTCCGCCACCAAAAGTTTTGCAATCAAAGTCAAAAGGAAAGAAAGGTGATGAAAAGAAGCCAAATGAAACGACCTCAACAGGGATGACGCAGATCAGAACCAACCATGCTGCAGCCGAGCCAAAAGTTGCAGCTTCCTCATCCACTGGCACTGGTGCTCAGATCCCTACGGATCCATCTTCCAGTGCTGACCCATCGATTGACCTGTACTTTACAGGCCTTGGAAAGAAATATCACTTCCGAAAGGATTGCTATGGGTTGAGAAATTCACAGATGGTGCGACACACCGATATCTGTGAGCAGTGTGTTCCTCAACTTCGCGGATGGCATCCTCGAGGGAGAGACATGTATGGAGCTGGATTGAATGGACCCCAGCACACCGATGTGACTCACTGCGAAAAAATGCATGGATATTCCATTGCGTATCAGCCGTGTAATTGGTGTGCGAGGCCAAATGAAAGCGAAAAGTGAAAAAAGGTGCGATGACATGCAAAGTGAAAAATTTTGGAAAAGAAGAGCGGAAAAAGAACATCTGAGAGAGGGCTTGAGCTTTGAATGTAACACTGTCGTGCAGATGGTGTGAGATATATTTTGCTTTTTTCGTGTGACTGTGCCTCTAGCGAAACACAGTCAGGGGGTGTGCGAATTGCATATTCCCTATTTAGCATTCATGTCATGACTTTGCAATTGTCATTTCAATCAATGGGCATTTCACCATAGCCCTTTTTCCAAGCTCAAAGATCGGTCGGAAGACCGGTGAATCCAACGTGAAGGACTTTGGAAAGAGAGTTAAAAGCGCAGGACCACTTGTCTGACCGTGGAGGACTTTGTGTGTCTAACGCAAGGAGTTTGAGGTGTGGACTAGTACCTGGCTTTTCTGGCCGCAGACGTGTCAGGACTGTCAGTGCTAGTACCCCCGATAATATTACCCGGGTGAACCTGTCGCGAACCACCAACCAGAGAATGTTTTTTTTTCGGTGTTCTTGTTTTGGCTTGAAACTTTATTACATTACATCTATGACCACGAGACTTTGGTGTGATGTGACGTTCAGCTCTTCACGATAGTGCAAAGAGATCAGCCGTTCCTTGCGCCAAGTTTCTTTTGGCTCGATTGGTGCCGTGCAAACGCTTTTTCAGCGATTCAGACATGGCGCTTTGCACTTTGCTTGCCTTGCTACCACTAGCCTCCGCCGGTGGAGGACCGGAGGATAGTGGAAATGTTTGGTGTCCGACCTTTAGGCAGGCAATCACCATGTTAGGATACCTTAGGATGCACGACACTTAGATTCCTGCAACCGGAGAAATTTCATCGCCGGCAGGAGACTACCAGCAGTATGTCAGCAGCTATGCAGGCGACTATCAGAAGTACCTCGCCGGAGGCTCTGATTATCAAAAGCTCCTCGGCACAAAATCACTGCCACTGGGCAACATGTTTGAAATCGGGTGGATGATGGCCAGGTGCCATCTTCATACGTTTATTTGTTGGAAATCAAAGAATTCCAGAGATCTTGCCACTTCAACTGCCGTTTTTTGCTGGTGTTTTGGCCATTCTTATGGGAACCCATATGAAGACATGAACCGAACTTCAAAGTCTGCAGGAGTTGGTGAAGAAATTGAACCAAGGGAGACAGGATGTCTCCCAGTAACCAACAACCAACAATCCCCAGCATTTTGCAGAGGTACTACCAGAAGTACATGGATCAGTACGGTGCGCAAGGCAAGAGCTCAGGCTACAAGAAGTACTTCCAGAAGTACATGGGTTCTGGCTCGGGTGGCTATGAGCAATACATGTCAGTGGCTGGGAACGGATTTGGAGACTTTTTGTATGGGGCAATTTATGATTTACTGGTGGACTTGGTGTATGTATAACTTTTTCTTGGCAAAGCCATGTGAGTTTGGGTTACCACCTCCCCCCATAGGATCTCTGTGGTATTTTCTTGAATCAGGTAAGCCCAAGAATTGACGCCAACCATCCCCAATTGGAGATTGAAATGCTTGGGTTTATCACCACGGGATTCAACTCCCAAAGGTGAGCCCTCAACCGGGGGGGTCACCTTTGGGCTTGAATCCCCGTGAATCACTGAGCCTGATGAAGTTCTTGTGAAAGGATGCCCATAGCAAGGATATATTGGATATATATGGATATATCATCATGATCCCTGATTTGTTGGCTTGGCGACTGAATTCATCTCCACAACATGTAGAAAAGATTATGATGATGATGATGATGATGATGATTTCTCGTTTGATCTAGGGCCATCTCGCTGGGGGCATTCCTTTATTTTGTTGGATACCGTCCGGTGATCATTCAAACATCCGTCTCCATGACGGAAATCAACCAAGGACTACGCTGGCAAGTATGTTGGCCAGACCCAGTCTGAATCTGATGGCAAATCCGATTCCAAAGAGCCATTGACTCTGGTTGCAGCTGCCAGCAACAAGGGAGAACATGATGATTCTAAGGAGACCAATGGCGGTGATTACCAGAAGTACATGAAGGGTCAGGGTGGCGACTACCAGAAGTACATGCAGGGCCAGGGCCAAGGTGGTTCCCAAGGCGGCGACTATCAGAAATACATGAAAGGTCAAGGTGGTGACTACCAGAAGTACATGAAGGGTCAGGGTGGTGACTACCAAAAGTACATGAAGGGTCAGGGTGGGGACTACCAGAAGTACATGCAGGGCCAGGGCCAAAGTGGTTCCCAGGGCGGCGACTATCAGCAGTACATGAAGCAGTACTCCGGCGACTACCAGAAGTACATGCAGGGTCAGGGTGGCTCCAAGGGTGGCGACTACCAGCAGTACATGAAGCAGTACTCCGGCGACTACGAGAAGTACATGCAAGGCCATGGTGGCTCCCAGGGTGGCGACTACCAGCAGTACATGAAGCAGTACTCCGGCGACTACCAGAAGTACATGCAAGGCCATGGTGGCTCCCAGGGTGGCGACTACCAGCAGTACATGAAGCAGTACTCCGGCGACTACCAGAAGTACATGCAGGGCCATGGTGGCTCCAAGGGTGGCGACTACCAGCAGTACATGAAGCAGTACTCCGGCGACTACCAGAAGTACATGCAGGGCCATGGTGGCTCCCAGGGTGGCGACTACCAGCAGTACATGAAGCAGTACTCCGGCGACTACCAGAAGTACATGCAGGGTCAGGGTGGCTCCAAGGGTGGCGACTACCAGCAGTACATGAAGCAGTACTCCGGTGACTACCAGAAGTACATGCAAGGCCATGGTGGCTCCCAGGGTGGGGACTATCAGCAGTACATGAAGCAGTACTCCGGTGACTACCAGAAGTACATGCAGGGTCAGGGTGGCTCCAAGGGTGGCGACTACCAGCAGTACATGAAGCAGTACTCCGGCGACTACCAGAAGTACATGCAGGGTCAGGGTGGCTCCAAGGGTGGCGACTACCAGCAGTACATGAAGCAGTACTCCGGCGACTACCAGAAGTACATGCAGGGTCAGGGTGGCTCCAAGGGTGGCGACTACCAGCAGTACATGAAGCAGTACTCCGGCGACTACCAGAAGTACATGCAGGGCCATGGTGGCTCCCAGGGTGGCGACTACCAGCAGTACATGAAGCAGTACTCCGGCGACTACCAGAAGTACATGCAGGGCCAGTCTTCCCAAGTATCTGGTTTTGTTAGAGCAAGTTTTGTCATCGTTTTTCCCGGTCGCTTCATATGTTTGCCTGGGTCAAATGGGGTTAGTTTGGTGTGTGGGACTTGGTTGTGCAATATACAATATACAGATACAACCTTCGTGTCATCAGATTACTTTCTGTGGCCAATCGAAGGGCTCGTGGTTTTAGATAGTCTTGATTCAGATGTTTGCCCGGATTCAGGTACCGTTGACTGACCTTTCATGCCCAGTTCAGAAAATCCCTGATTCGGACGTTTGATCGTTTGGAAAAAGCCACCAATCAGCAACCTTCGTCCTCAATTCCTAACTGCCAGATTCAGTGGAGTGGCTCACCCAAAGCCAAACCTTGGAACCATTGGTTTTGATTGGATGTGATTCCATGTTTTGAATCCAAAAGATCCACGTTGGAGACCTGTGCAGATTCTCTTTTCACCTTTCCATGGCACCAAGCTGCTCTGAATGCCTCAACTTACTTTGCATCCCCAGGTCACATCCACATCAGCTCAAATCCCATTTTCCATGGTAAATCGCCATCTTCCCAGATAAAACCATCATTTTCCTAGGTAAACCCACCATTTTCTAGGTAAAACGTTCGTTTTTTCGTCAGCGGACGCCAAGGACGCCACCTCGGACTCCGCCGCACTGCTGGCTGCGGTGCCGCCCTCGGAGGTGGCGCCGGCCTCGTCGGAAGCCACGCAGAGTGCGGAGGAGGGGCGGAAGCGGCCGGTTGTTTACTGGTTGGTAATATCAACAACTATGATTAATTCTGGTAATACAAAATAAGTATAAATAAGTTGATATCTTCACACTATGAACTGATACTTAGAGATTGGGACATCTTATATAGTATCTATATGTATCTATATTCTATGGATATCGGGTCATTGACTAATGGTTATTGATGGTTATGATTAACCAATGGTTGTTAATAATTATTAGTGATGATTATGATAATTATTAGTGATGATCATGAATTCATGGTTATTAACTAATGGTTATTGATTGGTCGTTGATGGTTATTGATGGTTATTCACCATTGATGATGATTATTGATGGTTATTGATGGTGGTTATTAAGCAATGGTTATTGATTAGTAGTTAAATATTGATAACTATGGTAACTAGTGGTCACTAATGGTGATGTTCATTATAAACCAATGGTTGTTTACTGGCTACCAGCTAAGTAATGGGTATTGAATGGTCCTTGATGATGGTTATTGATGGTATTAACTGACGGTATACTAACGGTTATTCATGGTGACTACAACTGACAAGTAAGGTAACTAATGATTATTAATGCTTATTAACTAATGGTTATTGAATAGTAGTTAAATATTGAATACATGCTAGCATTATTAGTGATGATTATGAAGATTGTCATTATTGATGATTATATAATGGTTATTAATGGTTATTGACAGTTATTGAATGGTTATTGGTGGTTATCGAATGGTTATTGATTGGTCATTGATGGTTTTTGATGCTTATGAACCATTAATGATGATTACAACGGTCAATAATGGTCATCAATGGAACATTAATGATTTGCTAATGAAAATTGTGATGATTGATGACTGTAATTGATAGCTATGGTAACTATTAGTATTTTGTTGATAACTATGGTAATATCAATAACTATTATTAATTCTGGTAATACAAAATAAGTTGATATCTTATTACAACTATATACTATTTATGGATCTTTATGGATAATTTCATTGTCATCAATGATGTTGATGGTTATTGGGATGTTAAACTCTAAGATCTGGATCCATGTTCATGTTCTGGAGAGTGGGTTACATCACCTATTAATCGCTACGTGAAAATGTGATATCACATGGATACTATATCGATACTATATAGAAATTATCCCGACTGATTAGATAAATAATCTGATATCCATAGAATATAGATACTATATAAAATGTCTCAATCTCTAAGTATCAGTTCATAGTGTGAAAAAAAGTGTTCGTATTGAATGGGAAGTGACAATCTTATCCATGGGCCCCTGCACACCAGCATGGAAACCAACAAAAATGCACACAGAAAGTTGTTTTCATCTCGTAGGTGTAGTTTATCTAATATGTGTTTTTCAATATCAATAAGTGTAACCACGTTACGTTTGATTGCTAAAACGTCCCCTTTTATTGATGTCTGATTTTTTCGCGGTTCGACATTCCACCGTCTCTTTATCAGAGCAGGTAAGATCTCAATTGATATCTCCCCAATAGAATTGAGTTGATTCACCATCCCGAATTTTGGGCTTGAAATCTGTGTGTTGCTTAAACATATCGCATATTCATCCCCCAAATATAACCGTACCCCCCAAATGAAACCCGGGTGAAGTGTACTGTGGTTGGTGAAGCATCCCATGGAAATTTACTTTGAAATAGACTTTGACCCGAAGCGCAGGACGAGAAGCACTTCATGGCAAAGTTTGCCAAGGTTTGGGATGGGAAATCGAAAGGGGGTCCAACCTCAAAACAGCCACTCACCATGATGATATGATCGGATCATGATCGTTTCTACATTTCAAATAATGTTCTCTACATGTGTTTTACATGTTTCTTGTCTTCATGTTAGAACGACGGATCCCAAGTGGAGATCAAAGCATTTCCACTTGCTTTGGTCACAGCTTTTTGGAGCCGGCCTCAGGGATTCGAGCAGTACATGAAGGATCGTGGTGTGGATGTTTCCAAGGACTGCGCAGCGAATTTGTCCAGGGAGATGAGCAGGTAAAGTTGCCAAGTCTCTGTGTAGAAACGATGTAGAACCAGGTCTCATTGTTTTCTGTATTGGGTGATTGAAAGATTTCAGGTCAGCATTTGAGTTCACTGTGTGTCAAAATGGTATGATTCAGATTGATTCAAGTTAAACAGCCAGTCCCAAGCATTGGTGCTGCCTGATTCATCGATCTGTAATGTTAAAATTCTCTGCATACTCAAGGCATTTCAAACCCCATATATTGAATCCGCGTTCTTCCCCATGTTATTCAATGTTATCCATAGATGTTATCCACATCTGCTGCTTGCCATTGCTTGCCCGAATTTTACACTCTCTTAAGCAGGGTATGCCCCAGCTGTAGGACTCCGAGAAGTACCTCGAGGGCCATGCTTCGAAGTTCAAGGACTACCTCACCGCACGCAGCACCAAGGCGGTCGGGGAAACCAAACGCTTCTGGTTGTGGCAGGACCCTCCGGGTATTACCCGGGTAAATCTGTAAATCTCCTCATTGAAAATGAGAAAAACATGGAAAAGAAAATATGCTCAGGTAAATCGTCTAGAGATTGGTAATTTTCCATTGCCGGCTTAGATTACCAGAGCATACCTCATGTTTCAATATGCTGAAGTGAGTGGAGAGGGCATGTACTGCTGGTGGATGGGTGGCTGGTGACCGGCGTTGATATTTGAAATTGTCTTGGGACAGTTCATCTAAATGAATGAGTTTTTTTGGAAAGGTTGCAAGAATCAGCAAGGTACTTCCTGGGATGGTTTACTCCAAAAAAACACCAGCAAGGGATAATTTTCCACCACGTTCTTACCCTCACTATGCTAGTTATTGACAGTATCTTGACCGGCAGGTGATTTTGTGATTTGTCTCCAACTCAGAAAAGAACTCACATCCCCACCAGGCCGCGGGTGATTTCAAGAAGTACTTCAAGGCCCAACGTTTTTACCGGGGCTGATGACTGCCAGGGTCACCCTAGATCCAGAAATCGCTTCAGGACCTTCTCCATAGAAATTCTGTTACAATGCCTGGTGAATGGAGATTTCCATAAAGGATTGTGATCATATCCAATATATTGGGTAGTACAACCATTGTAACAATAGATCGACTGCTTCGGAAACTCCTCAATTCACCCGCATACAATTTTCGGGGAAGGTGGTTCAATTGCCAAACCGTCACTGGCTTGGCTTTGTCGGGAAATTTTACAGGACACAATTTCTTTTCACTGGAAATATGTGTGCCACGGTCAAAAGATTAAATTCATTATATACCCATATCGGGGAGTGTTCATATCACCGTTAACACGGAATTACACTAGCCAATATATCATTTGCAAAAATGGTGGGATGACCACAACCCATTGCCACTAATTCGTATGAATCCATATAAATCACCACTAATCCATATGAATCGTAACTTGACCCACGGCGTGGCTTTCCAGCCAATGAGGACTACGAGGAGTACATCAAGGGCCAGGGCAAGGACGCTGCGGACGACTTCGATGGCTTCGTCAAGAAGTACGCCAAGGACGCAATTCGGGCCCAAGCTGGTCAGTGATGACCAGGTTTTACTAACATTATAATAAATATGATACCAGTTCTATAAACATATATTGACCAACATCATCCAACATGGAAACTTTGGAAGATGTAGATGTTTAGAGGTGGAAAATTGATTCCTGGCTATCGAATTGGATGAAAGAGGGGCGGTTGGAGGTGGAAAATGTGGACAAAGCGGTGAAGAGCTGAAGTGTGGGTTGAATCCAAAGGAACATCCGAACTCATAGCGGTGAAGCAACGCCAGACAGGAAGAACCTGTTTTCCCAGTGAATTTTACTGCGAACATCATCAGCTCCTGATAAATCTGCTGTTGTGTTCGTTTTACGTCACCCTTTGATTCTTAAGTGAGATTTGTAAGAACACCCCACTATCGATTGATGAGTTTCATCGCAAGGCTTCCTTATAAATCCATCCAGTCTGCTGCGTGTTCAATCAATTTATATCCTCAGCTTAAGCTGGTTTCCAACCCCATTCATTCAGGAACACCCCCCATTCCTGTCACTGAAACTCCCATGTTCTGTCAGTTAAGCCCCCAATTCCTCTTTGTGATGGCCAGTTGCTTGAACCGTATTGAACCCATTTTTAGCTGATGACGTCCCCTGTTTTGAACGGCGAAACCCCAATGATTTCCTTGAAAAATCCGGAGATGCTGAAAGCAGGACTACGCCCAGTTCCTCAAGGAGCGCAGTGCCGGTGAGGATGTGCCATGGTGCATGGCTGGACGGGAAGGCTTGATAAATTTATGGGATTCCCCAATGGTTTGAATGGTTTGTTTACTCAATTTACTCAACTCTTGGATTTGGTCAATCTAAGATGGCTATGCAAATGGGATTTTGCTGATCATGAAACGAAGTTGGGGGTTTAAACAAAATTCAGGGTGAAAATTTTGGGGATCTTCGCACCCGCGACTATAAGCGGTACACATTCAGCTGAGGTGATGTTGGCTGGCGCTGCCCCTTGGCAACTGACCATCTTTGTTCTGCACTCAAAAATAGGTAGGTGTGTTGTGTCCGGTACATGGTAATATGGCCACTACTGATGTGTATGTATCATTGGGCAACCCTTCCCATATTTTTGGACCTTGCCCAGCCGGAAAAAATGGCGAGCTAGTTTTCTCCAAGTCGAATTTACAATGTGCTCTTAAAAACTGGCAGATATGGATGAGATGCTACTCACTTCAAAGTAATTCCCTTTTTATTTGAAGACCACTTTCCAAAGGAATAATCCGTGGTGAAAGCGCCTGAAGACATCAGAGTTAGGCCTGCCCCCGACCATGGTTGCCGCACATCAGCTCCAAACCTTATTTACTACAAAGGCTGGTGATGCGCCAAGTGATAGAATAAGAGTTTCTCTGCAAACCAGCCCAGAAATCCAAGTAGGATGAAACTCGTCCAACCCTTCAAGCAGTTTTAAATGGCTGGGTTAATCTTCCAGCCCCTCAACCAAGCATCCATTCCATCTATATCCGTAGATATCCAGCAAATCAAACGATTACCAGGATAAATCCTGGCTCCCCGCAATGAGTTGAGAAATCGACACAGAAAGCCATAGGGCCCTGGTCTTTTGCGCAGCTGCACCAAGGATCCCAAGGATGCCCAGGATCCCAAGGAGGCCCTGAAGCAACAGCTGCGTCACGAGGCCCAGGGCGTGACCGATCGCTTGCAGAAGGAGAAGCAGCAGCTGCATGAGGACGGGATTTCCTCAGCACTTTATGGCCAACCAATGGATCACTATTTTGGAAAATGATCAACCAATGGATGGAATGGGCTAGCCGATTTTTTGACAAACACATGTTGGCTGGCGGAAATCCATGTTTTTTTTGTTGGTTTTGCTGACTTCCTTTGGTGGTGACCTTTCCAAAAAATGTCCAGAGATGGCAGGAGTTGCAACACGAGCAGGAAAGCATGGACAGGGAGATGAAGAGGGAGCAGGAGCAACGGGGCCCATCTATGTGAGAGACAAAGCTAAATGGAGGCTAATTGAACAAAAAAATAAATTGTCTTGGGTCGTCACCGTCATCATCATCATCATCATCCACCGTTGGACCATTGGACCACTGGACCATTGGACCATTGCGAATCGTTTCCCAATGGTATGACCAATAGTTTCCTATTTTACCAGTGATGAGCAACCCCAGTAGCATCCTCCGCAGGGCTTGCGCGCAGCCGAGAAACAGCGTCTCGCGGAGGAGTTCTGCGGAGTTCTGCGCGCTTTTTACCGCTGAAGATGGGAATGTATTATGACGATTCACCGTATACAACCTATATTATATAATATGTATATATATATATCTTTGTATATACCCAAGCAAAATCGGTTGATGTATCGGGTATAGCTCGACACATCCCAGTTATTTTTTGAGATAAAATTCCATTCATCAAACATGTAGTACTGGGATGCAAGTCGGTCACAGTGAAATCTTTGGAGAATCATCAGGATTCACCCAGACAGTGCTATGGTTTTGAGTCTACAAATGCTTTGTAGGGATTTGTCAATTGGACATACCAAAGAGGTGCTTAACTCTTGATACTTTTGTGTTGCTGTATATGCATTTTCTGTTTCTACGACCTTGGAGGTTGCTGATTGTATGATCTTTCAATGCGTGTAAGCAGTGCAAAAGAAATAAGCAACCCACTAGCCATGCTGGCAGAAATTTGGTAAGGCCATACCACGATGATTTCCCAAACTCGGGACTGCTTCCAGATGGTTGGTTCCATCCTTCTTTTTGTTCCGCTAAAATCCTACGGTTTCTTGTTTCTTGATTGGTTTTGCAAGTTGAATTCGAATGATTTTGATTCAAACCCAGTGCTCAAGACCCAACTTTGGCTGATTCAATTCCCTTCGGTTGGTCAAAGCCCATCAGTTTCTCCCAAGCCCAAAGTTTGAACGCTTGGAACTTCATTGGGAAGGAAAATGGTTTCTTAATTCCCAGAATTTGTGTTGGTTCAATCCCAATTTTCCATGATCAAATCCCATTTTCAATCTTAATTTTTCATGATCAAATCATTCAGATCCCAATTTTTGGCGATGAAAATCCCCCTTTCCCATGGCTGAAACCCAGCACCCCAGGAGCTGAAGCACGAGACCCACCAGAAGGCTCAGGCAGCCGAAGCCAAAGAGGCGAAGGAAACCAAGGAGGCTCCAAGAGTTGCGGGATGGGACAAAAAAATGTGGGGATAGATGTTTTGATTATACAAATGTATCGAATGTGTACATATATGTATTCATATGTGTCTGTATATATATATATGCATACAAATATACATACAAATATACATACAAATATACATACAAATATACATATACATATACATATACATATACATGCATATAAAGTGTTGAGTATATTGTGTGATTGACACTTGGAGTATGTACTACAGCAATTATTCTGGGATGACCCACATGGCTAGACCATTTTTGTGTGTTTGCCAAGCCGGCCGTGAAGTGGTCCGACCATCCCGAGGCATGAGTCAAAATTAGGTTCCCCAAATTAGGTTCCCAAAATCTTTGGGCTTAAAATCCGAAGCTTTGTGAAATCATTTTCCCTGCAGGAAATTTGCCACAAATCGGAGTAAGCCCCTATTTTGAGACAAACCCAAAGGAGGATACAATTTTGAACAAGTATGCCCCTACATTGGACCCACCATGACTCCTGTCTATTTGAGGGTCTAGTTCAACGACCAGTTTGGAGTTTACCCCATCTAGACAGAGCCATAGTTGATCAATTGGATGATCACTGTTGATTATGTATCAATGTATCCCATTTATGTCCCATGATAGCCCCCCCGTGCGTTGTATGTGGCTGTGTCTGAAATGGGATACCCCCTCAATAGCCATTTTCAATGGGAAAATTCTGATTGACCGTTAGATTTGGGTATCCGATGTTCAGGGAAACCTATATGTATACTGTAGCTAAAAAAAACATGGGCTGCGTATTGCAGTAATCTAAATGGCTTAGAATATGGTTGGATATATGATTCCATTTCTATCCAATGATCTTCCCATTCGTGTTTTATATACATAATTATATATATACCAGTTATGAACCATCTATTCTTCACCATAGCCCCTGGCACACCGGAAGGAGCCCAAGTCGCACGACAGCAAGGCCAAGGATGCCAAGGATGCCAAGCCCGCCACTTGCCGTATGGGTCAAAGGTCCCTAGAATTGGTTAACCCATATGATATCATGTCAAATTTATATAGAAATACATGTATGTATATATATATATGCATATATATATATTATATATAGCAGCTGGTATGGAGATAGCAGCCCATCTATATGTGGGCAGCTCAAAAAGCATTGTACCATGATTTTCTCTGCAAACTAGTTGGTATCCCAGAAGGTCCAATTGATACCCATAGGTATTGACCCATCCGTATCTTGCAACCATCGGCTTGACATTGAGCACAGGCATCTGAATTAAATCGATTGCTTCCTAACCTTGTGTACATGAGCAGGCTAGAAGTCAAATTGTGCAGTTCAAAGAGGTGATATCTCCGTTGTGGTCCCTCTTCACTATCATGAACATGAAGGGTCATTGATTTGAATTTCTTTCAATCCACCAAAACTCCATAAGTTCCACAAGTGATATTTTGATCATTCCTCCATCATTGGGGCTAGTTTCTGGCCAATTAAACATGCTGCGATGTTTGCTGAGGCCATGCTGTTGGAGACCTCGCATTGGACCTTCCCGGGCTTCATGCTGTCTCTTGGCGGCATACCATGGGGGGAAACCCCTGCGACTGACTTTGACCTGCTTAGTTTATCTTAGTTTCTTTGCCTCAACCAGTTTCGATACCCCATGATTTTTCATGATTTTTGCGTATTGCATAGTACGAGAGGGTTAAAGATGCCCATTGCGAGTAAACAGAACAATTACCCCGCAATATCGTGGATAGAACCTACCAAGACTGCGCTCGGGCATAGTGATTCTGGAGGAGAGGGGATATCCCATAAATGTCAATGCTGCGATGATTTGTATTTGCACATATTCTGACAAGCCCAAAACGATCGCAATAACCAACCATATGGGAGCCATAGCTAGGGGCATACAATGGTTTTATACACATCCCACAATCATCCCATGCCGTGCCCACATATCACCGGGTGACCTCATTACATCTCATCTTATCATCCAAAATTGTCCCAATAAGTGTATTCTGTTCTCATATCCATGGTCCCAGAATTATTGCAATTATTAACCCAGAGATAAATTGCCAATTTTCCGAATATGTGACCATTATAATTGTCCCATGATTATCCCATTATTTTCCCATCACCTAAATATCATTGGGTTTACTTCAACATCTACACATGAGGGGTTCTTGAAAATGGGGGATCCCCAAGTCACCATAGGTTTCAATACTAAAATGGTCATCCATGACTTGGATGATTTGGGGGTACTCCTGTTTTAGGAAACCCCCATATCACATCTACATAATATCGCAGTCACTTGGGTCACTCCCCAAGCCGCCCAGTTTGCTCCTGGCCCTGTCCGGCAGCGCGGCCCTGGCTTTGGTGCGCGCGCGTCGCACCCCGCGCGCCAGCGAGGACTACGATGCTCGGCGCATGGTCCTTTCGGGGGATCCCTTGTTTCCCAGACAAACGGGGAGCTAAACATGAAAAATGATGCTTTTTTACCATCAAAGAAAATGATTTAGATGATCTATCTACTTAGCGGAAAGTCGGAGTTAGCTTTGAAAAATAGTGGATTTGACCTTTGACTAAATTGGGATTTCACAAATTTCACCTTCAGAGATTTAGATTTAGCCTTCAAGAACTGGAAATTGAGTTTCACATATTAGGATTTGGCCATCAACAGATTTGGAGTCAACCATCGAAATGCGGATTCGTGTTGCCCTTGGTAAGCAAACATGGCAGTGAGAAATCACCATGTTTAAAGGTTAAATCATTTGTAAATGGTGGATTCCTGTCCCAAAGTCTTGTGGCGCGGTTTCCTCTGGAAAGCACGAGAAGTTAGTGTCCATTGCCAGCAATGTTGACTGATGGTAAAACCATAAGCTGCGAATTCTTCGCAAGTTTTGGTTCCAAATATGTAGAGGAGAGCAATCAAACTGCAAAAAGTGAAGGATGATGGGATGGTAACCATCAATCTGTGCCAAAACGTGCCTAACGCCCAACGATGCTGAGGCATAGCAAGATTTAGGGGATCTGATTTGATTCGTGGAAGTCCAAGTTCTTTTACCGCCAATGTCGCCACTGGTGTCAAAAGGAAATGCTTCCGGATTCAATTTTAAAGAAATAGTAAGTTTCTTGATTAAAGATTATTATCCTAACTGAGATCGAGTCGCATGGCCAACTTGGGTCTTAGCTCACCATTTTCATCCCTTTCACCCCTTTACAGTGTGACACAGCTGTCATTGTCCAAAAATGATAGGCTGCTTCGCTGCTTCCTGTGAGGTCATGCACTTGGAACCTCCTCTGGCTGCAGTGTCACTTGGTGCCAGTCGTCATTCTGATAGTGCGCTGGAAAAACTTGCATTTCTATTGCTAGGTGATGATGATGATGATGATGATGATGAATCATCGTACCATGGTGACCATCATGATTGTCATTTCATGGTTCTTCAGCCGCATCATGGATAATCACTCCTGGAAAAACAGGAAATATAAGGATCCTTGTACGATTTGATTGACCCACATCTTTGGAAAGGTCCTCAGCACCCCATCTTTTTGCAGCTCCATCAGATTGACCTTCGAATGGTCCTGATTTTTCCCACATTTCAGGTGAGTGAACTCCAATTGCTGCAACTGCTGCAACATGGCAGCATCTTGGTGACTTCTCCAAACCTCCGAAATCGGAGGCGCACGCCTTTTGAGGCAGGGAAGCTACACAAAAAAAATATGATGTGTTTGTCTCCAAATCTGTAGGATGACAAATCATTCCATTTAAAGATCATGCATTCCGCTTTTGGGGACCAATTCTGAACGTCTGCAATGTATTTTAATGTATGGATTCATTGTAGAAAACCTTCTGGAGGGAGCGAAGCTGAGAAGCTTTGGATTGGACAGGTTGTTTTCAGGGTATGGATCAGAGTAGACCACCAGAATGCAGCATTCAGAGAAAGTTGAGTTGGACGGAAAAGACATCAAAGTCAGCCATTTACTGGTTGGTGGCTTCAGATATCTTCAGATATTGTTGACATAGTTTGACAATGTTTGCTTTCCCATCTATTGTTGGGATGATGCTCCGATTGCAAAAAATAGTTTTTGTATGGGTGGCGAATCCCCAAGCAACGGATTCTTGTTGGTTAATAGGTCTAATGAGTCCTTTTTCGTGAATGGAATCAGATTTGAATCCTAACCATTTAACCAGCCAATCTGCCTTGTTACGCCTTGTGACCAAGATGTTTTGCCGAATTCTCGATGGTGCAAATCAGAGCCAACCGAGCAACACGCTTGGTCTGTGTACCTAGCCGCGCCAACGCGTCCTGTTTTCCGACGCGGCGCTGCCGCACCCGGCAGATTCCTTTTGAACTCTTGCAGATGGAGATGGTTCAGTAGGATAGTAATTCCCATGAAATCCGATCGGCCGGAGCCTAAAACCAGGAGGTTCATTGGGGGGTTGAAGTCAACAGTGGAGTCATTGTCAAATGCACCATGACCTTGGCCATTGTCGCTCCGAACCATCTCGTCCACAGGTTTTGGGGGAATTCTGCTCACCATATGCAAGCAGTGCAGATGAAAAATCCATTAGAGTTGTGGCACATCAAGAAACTAACTCCATCACTTGGTTATACCGCATAGTGTTTGATGAATATATTCCCAAGTTTTATCGATTAGATTTGGTTGGTCTGGATTGGTTATAGTGCCCATGTTAATCACTTATGTTTTACTGGTTATTGTCCCCTTTTCATTCCTCCATGTTGATTGGTGATGTTCCCATTGTCCCCAAGTTGGAAAAAAATATATCATCATACCTGCCCTTGGAAATCACCCCGATTCTGGGCGGAAAGTCACCCAAAAGACACTGCAACAGGTCATGTCTTATTGCACTGCTGACCTCGGTGGGTGGAATGTCTCCGAGATCACCATCATAGATCTCTTGCACGCATGGCCATGTCAACCAGCCCGTGAAGCCCCAACAGCTCCATTGAAAGCTGTAACCAGCTAGTTACCAACTAGTTACTAGGTGAAATCCATGGCTGTCACCGGAGTTGACCTGGTGAGAGCTGGTCAATCCAGGCCATTCCAATGATTGCGCTTCATGAAACTTCATCAAAACGAATCATTTCACTGGAAGATGATACGGTTCATGGGATTATAATCCGAGATACTTGGAAGTTTGGGAAAGAGCTGGCCGCCAAATCGATGGTTTGAAATAGTGCCGTTGTTTGGACGGGATGAGGTCCCTGTTCCTACGGTTTTCTACGATTCAGACAGAAGAGTTTACTCCTAGAGCTACTCCAAAAAGAAACACACTGCCGACTGCCGA
Organism: Cladocopium goreaui; assembly: GCA_947184155.2. NCBI lineage: Eukaryota > Dinophyceae > Suessiales > Symbiodiniaceae > Cladocopium > Cladocopium goreaui. The sequence continues at coordinate 20,161 of CAMXCT020002141.1, read as the reverse complement.
GCCAAATTGACCAGCTCCCTTTTATTTGGCCCCCAGCCCGCAGCCATATTCAAGTCCCTGGCTGCGCCGACAGAAAAGTGCCCTATGGGTCCAGATGGGACTACAGCCGCATCGACTGAGTTCATCAATAGTTTTGGGGGCTTCTTGCTCCAAAGTGCTGTGAAATATCCAATTGCTTCTCCGGATGATGAAGCCCACTGACGAACATATTTTGCATAGCCAACTTTGTCTTTTTGGAATATGCCCAAAAAATATCACATTGCCAAGTTTGGCTCAAGTTTGCTGCCCAAAAACCGGTGCGGCAGGTGTGAAAGCACAGCCATGTCGAAGTTGCTTTTGGCACTACTTCCTGCGGCCTTCGGCCAGCAGCAAGCAGGAGCTCATCTTCGGGTCAGTGGTGAGAATGTAAGACTCCGCAAGGTACAGAAAATGGTGTTGTTTCCAACAGAAACGGACGGTTTTGCCAGCATGTTAAAGAAAAAGGAGTTTGAACGAACAAAAACGAGATGAAAGATCCGATGTTGTGGTGTCCCGTGTAAAATGTAGGCCCCGGTCACAAACCCGGGAATTTGGTCAGTCATGGACTCATAGATGTATGTCATTCTTCGAGTGGATTGGTCCCCCCAGATCTACATCGAATTGAGCCTGCATAAATCTGCATAAACCTTTGTGAAGAATTTCTTTTCCTTACACGGCATTTAAATGCATTTAAGACATTTTCAGACTGAGTATGAGGATCCCATTGACAAACCGATGTTGCTTGGGGTGGATCTGCAAAGCTTCACTTCATCCGCACATGGGTTAGCACCCCTTTGCGATGTCGCCAGGATCGTACATGGCCGAGTATGCGGAAGACTACATGAAGTACATGTCCAATGGTTCCTGGGACTGAACCAATAAATGCTCCTCTGGGCATGTTCCATTTTTGGCCAATTGGTCATGTGCTTAAGCTCAATGGCAAGAATCGCGGTAAAACATTACATTTGGAGTTGGGTAAAACCAATCATCAACTCGCGTTGTGTTTACCCAACCCTATAAATGATCAATGTTACCCAACTCTGAGTATTTAGGTTGACCTCGTTGGTTGGAATTTTCTGCACAAGTTCGAAGTGGTCGCTGTATCCTCTTCTGTTCCGTTTGTGGTTTAGCCTTTCTTTCCTCAGATCCGTGAAGAAACTGATGGCTTGTCTTGCTTGACAGTTCCCAGCATCATCCAGTGCGAATTGATTATCAGTGCTTCAGAATATAACTCACAATACATGAGGATATGTTGAGGTGTGAAGTTCATTGATGATATGGTTGTTGAATTTCAAATATCTCCTATTTCCCATCCTACCTACTTTTATCTCCCTGCCTTTCACATGTTTTGGGGAATTTTGTGAGCCGCAGCCGCAGCCCACCTGGAACTCCGACCCTTTGGGGCCTGGCCGGGCCGGACTGAGGTGGTGGTGACTATCAGAAGTACTACCAGAAGTACATGGACTCCTACGGTTCAGGTGGCGGCGGTGGCTACGAGAAGTACATGTCGGAACCCTGCCTAAAACGGCCTTGTTATACATAGCTCCGTTTTAATGTGCTGTGGGCCCCGGATTTACGACGACGAAAGTATAGGGAAAGTTTGGGATACCCTACATTCTGACACGCCCAAATGATGTTTAATTGTTCCAAGATATGACAACTACCATTCTACCCTATTTCTAGCTGGAGAAAGCTCATATCGTGATGAGCGAAGACTCCACCATCAAATATCAAGCTGTGATGTCACCATCCCATTTGGGAACTGGTTGATTACCATTCTTGCGAACTGAACAGGGTTGCGAACCATGTCGGATTGCTGGGAATTTCACCCCGCACGCATTTACACAAGAATCTCCATCGTTTCAACACAACACACCAGATACAACCAAATAGTACATGATGAGTCGTCATCTCCAGGCATATACCATTCTTGCTGAGTCATATGCCCCTATCAGAATCATAACAGTATGCATCCATCCCATCTAGCCTCTGTGAGCTTTCTGGTCATTCATATTCATCATCATCACCACCACCACCATGATGATGACGACAATGCAAACAGGAAAATGTAGTAAAGATAGACAATGCCTCATGATCATGATAGAAATGATTTGGCCAACGAGAAGCAGAACAAAACCGTAAAGATCAATAAAGATCAGAATATACAACATATAAGAATAGTAAATCTCATAAATCTCCATTCCCCCAAGAAATCATTCCCCATCTCAGGAGTATGCCGGCAAGTACGCCGGTCAGTACGTGCCGGGCTCCGTGCCGGGCTCCAAGTCTGAGCACTCCAAAGCCGCGGACGTCCTGGTCTTGGCCGCTGAGGCCTGGGGCCGCGGAGGAAAAAATGTGGAAATTTTTGGTTTTTACCGCCAGAAATGGTGGCAAAACCAACCACAAAATGGGATACAATGAGAATCAATCAGAATCAATGAGAATCAATGAGAATCAATGAGATATGATTGAAGATACAATTGGAGGCTGTATGGCAAGTGATGGTATTTGATGGGTATAGTGGGTATCAAATGACGGTCTTGGAATACCATATATCCATCGATGATCATCAAGTTGCAAACAAAAAACGAATCAGTTGTTGATGGGCGTGATGTCAACCATGGTGAAATCAACCGAAAAGATGGCTATTGTGAAATAGGTTAAGCTAGATAGTCCCACAATTATGGCCATAGACCCACATATCAAATGGAATCCTACAGGATTCTGGAATGTTCCACGACGTTTGGGAGTTTCGCAGGAAGGTTTGATCAAATCTCCTGTTTTTGAAGCATTTGTTCCGTCGGGGTGCGCGTGCAATGAAATCTTCCTGTAGAAAGCAACCCCATCTTTCAAGCCCCCAGGGAGTCCCAATCTCAAACCTTAAACAATGCATGACTCAATTTCCTAAAGACATCAGAGAAATAAAATCCAAAGAATTTGGCCTTTGGAGAAGTTCCCATCCATTCTTCACATTCTTCACATCCACGGTTCTTCAAAAGCGTCTCGCTGCCAGGATCCAAAGGATCAGAAGTCCAAGCATGAGAAGTCCAAGGACTCCAAGGACTCCAAGGAGTCTAAGGAGTCTGAGTCCCTTAGCCGCCTTAGCCTTTTTCAACGGCCTCGATTGGCTGGGCCCCATGGGGATGTCACCAAGCCAGATCCGGTATACCATATACCATGATGTTTTGTGGATCATGAATGAATTAGTAATGTCAAGCATATCAAAAAGCAGCCCGTATTTTATGATCTATCACAAAAGAATGAATATATGGTCCCGAATGATTTACATTTTTCAGATGGCTCAGATTCCACCAGAGGATGAAGGAACAAATGAGCATGAGCAATGCCCGATTGACATCGATTGACCTCTTGTTGGTCTATGTATCGAGTCTTATCGTCAAGCTCAGTGAGGATAACCATAACAACTGGGACGAAACATGGAAAAACCAAGCAGCCAATCCAAATCTCCCCTTTCACCCGTCACCCAGGCATTCCAAGAGCACTGCTAGCGATGCCAGCGATGCCAGCGACGCGTCTGGTGACTACCAAAAGTACATGGACAAGTATTCCAAGGACTACAAGCAGTACATGCAAGCCCAGGGTGCGGCAACTAAGGGACAGGCTGCCGGAAGTTACCAGAAGTACATGGATCAGTACAGTTCTGCACAAGGGGCTGGCGACTATCAGAAGTACATGGACTACCAGAAGTACATGCAGGGCCAGGGTTCCAAGGGTGGAAACTACCAGAAGTACATGGCTCAATATGCTGATGACTTCCAAAAGTACATGTCTCAGTATGCTGATGACTACCAGAAGTACATGCAGGGCCAGGGTTCCAAGGGTGGAAACTACCAGAAGTACATGGCTCAGTACGCTGATGACTTTCAGAAGTACATGCAGGGCCAGGGTTCCAAGGGTGGTGACTACCAGAAGTACATGCAGCAGTACTCTGCCGACTTTGAAAAGTACATGCAGGGTGGCGGTTCCAAGGGTGGTGACTACCAGAAGTACATGGCTCAATACGCTGGTGACTACCAGAAGTACATGCAGGGCCAGGGTTCCAAGGGTGGTGACTACCAGAAGTACATGGAACAGTACGCTGATGACTACCAAAAGTACATGCAGGGCCAGGGTTCCAAGGGTGGAAACTACCAGAAGTACATGGCTCAGTACGCTGATGACTTTCAAAAGTACATGCAGGGCCAGGGTTCCAAGGGTGGTGGCTACCAGAAGTACATGCAGCAGTACTCTGCCGACTTTGAAAAGTACATGCAGGGTGGCGGCTCCAAGGGTGGTGACTACCAGAAGTACATGGCTCAGTATGCGGACGACTACCAGAAGTACATGCAGGGCAGCGGCTCCAAGGGTGGTGACTATCAGCAGTACATGAAGCAGTACTCCGGTGACTACCAGAAGTACATGCAGGGCGCTGGTTCCCAGGGTGGTGACTATCAGCAGTACATGAAGCAGTACTCCGGTGACTACCAGAAGTACATGCAGGGCGCTGGTTCCCAGGGTGGTGACTATCAGCAGTACATGAAGCAGTACTCCGGTGACTACCAGAAGTACATGCAGGGCGCTGGTTCCCAGGGTGGTGACTATCAGCAGTACATGAAGCAGTACTCCGGTGACTACCAGAAGTACATGCAGGGCGCTGGTTCCCAGGGTGGTGACTATCAGCAGTACATGAAGCAGTACTCCGGTGACTACCAGAAGTACATGCAGGGCGCTGGTTCCCAGGGTGGTGACTATCAGCAGTACATGAAGCAGTACTCCGGTGACTACCAGAAGTACATGCAGGGCGCTGGTTCCCAGGGTGGTGACTATCAGCAGTACATGAAGCAGTACTCCGGTGACTACCAGAAGTACATGCAGGGCGCTGGTTCCCAGGGTGGTGACTATCAGCAGTACATGAAGCAATACTCTGGTGACTACCAGAAGTACATGCAGGGTGCTGGTTCGATGGGCGGTGACTACCAGAAGTACATGGATCAATATGCATCTAAGTACACCAATGGTCAGAAGTCTAAGGAAGTCGCTTGTCTGATTATAATCCCTCTCACTAGGCGGTATGGCCATACTCAAACGTGTCCATTCTTTCAGAGGAAATGGTGAAAGCTGCACACCGCGGTCAGGTCTTACCTACTGTTTTCACCTTATTTCCTAAGATGGATGGTTATGACCAGCTGAACATGTATCTGGGAAACCTGTTTGAGGCATCGCCAGTGCGGACAAGATGATCCATCTGAAGTCAACAAGTTTGAATGTGTTTGAATTGGGGAAGGTTTGGTTATTGTGTCTCTTTCACCTTCACAGGGAATTTGCATAGCCCACCAGCACTTATGGATTTCTTGTGAGTTCTTGTGGATCTTCGGTAAACTGTCTGCCCCTGGCTCCGGGCCCTAGGACCATGCTGCTGCCGACAGTGCTGTGCTGATTGCGGCTGGGTCGGATGTCAAGACCGATTCGGCTGATGAGAAGCATCTGGGCTAGCTGGGATGAGCTGGGATGACCTGGGGCTCACGAACGGGGATGTCGTCAATGGGGGCTTCACTATGATATGATCCCCAAGTTGTGGCCTTGGTATATCCTCCTTGGGATATGGGACACCAGCAGAAAGCTACGGGTCAACTCAGCGGGGAGAAATGCATTGCACCATGGCAGTTGAGCGGCTCCGATCAGAATAAATGTCCCTTCATGGGACCCCAAAATGAACAAATCTGACCCATTTCACCAGAGTTTCTGGGCGATGAATTCTGTGGGTGATGGAGTAAAGACATTTGTTGGTTGAGGTCTTCATGTGTCTCGTTTCCACATGTTTGATGGTTCAATCCCTATTCGCCCTATTCCCTATGTTTGATTGTGAATTCTCATGAAATCTCTATTCTTTGGTACTCAGATTAGATACACAATTTGAGTCGCCCAATGCAGGCAGTTCATGGCCAAGTTCGCCAAGGTGCCCCGTGCAGCCCGAAAGGAATGACCTTTTCGTCAGATGTGGCTTTCTCTGATGAGAAAACTTCAATATCTCATGAATCTCATGGTTCATCATGATTTTCAACCTTATTGAAGTGCCCTAAAAAAAGGAGTATGTTCTGAGTGTTAAATGTCCAATCATAGAAGGTCGTAGCAGACCATTGGAGGCTTAGCGGCCTGACCTCATTCCACAGGACTACGAGCACTACATGGAGGAGCGAGGCAAGAACGTCTCCAAGGTGCGGTGCCAAGATGTCACAGCTGATTAGACCCGGATTAGGCAGGATGTATTGGAAAACTGATGAAAACTGACCATGCTTGCTTGCTTGTGTCCGAAAAAATGGGGACTCCACGTGAACAAAGTAACTAATTGTTGTGGCACACCGATGTTTGCGAGATTTGGTTACTTGGCAGGGTAATCAATTGATTTGCAGCCGCAAAATTGAGAACACCCATATGATGTCATTGCTCCCTTGGTTCGTAAACCCCTTCAACTCTGGCGGTTGGTCAGGAACTGGGATTATAAATCTTTTCACAAAACCAGACCTGGTGACATGGTGCGCAGGACTTCGAAAAGTACATGGAAGAACACGCCAGCAAGTACAAGCACTACTTGGAGGCCCAGTAGAAATCAAGGCAAAACCACAGGTTTGAAATGAGTGTGTCCAAGAATGGGGTATACCTCATTTGATCGTCATGGAAGAAGCAAATCGATGATCATGTGATATTTGTCCCACATCAGTTCATCATCATGTTGCCCATCAAAATTACCAGAAATTGGGTGGTCCCACGTCCCACACTGGGCGAAGCATGGCGATGTTAAGGCCCGAAGCGACAAGGCAGCGGGCGACTTCCAGAAGTACTTCGAGGTGGGGAACATCGGCATCCGCCGTGGCTTATGATCTAATTCCTGTGATGCGAGGTGGAACATGAGGCGATCTTAAAGGCAAATCATGGCACCAAACCGACCACAAGCAACCCTGCCATTGGTCAATGGCTGTGGGTCACTTGCCCAGGTTCCGAGAGCCCAAGAAGAGTGCTAATTAGATGATTGGTTCCACTTGCATTGTCCATCCCTGTAGGAAGTGAGAGCTTGTTTCATTGGTGACAGGACTACCAGAAGTACATGAAGAGCAAGGACTTCAAAGACTTCGTGGACAAGTATGCCAGCGACTATGCCAGCTATCTCAAGGTCGCTTCACCGACGGTTCACCAATCTCGGGGTACCACGCATTGATCTTCACACTGGCGACAATCACGGCGATTTTGAAAATGCTATCATGATACCTGAAATACCTGAAATCGAACACAAAATCCAAAACATATCTAAATCTATCAGCAAAAAATCCTCTGAGATGTTTCCCATTCGGTCCCAGCGCCAGGAACGCGGTCAGGAGTACATGAGCGGGGACAAAAAGGAGGCCAAGGTGCGGCTGAATCAGCTCAGTGAAAAAGCCGGACATTTTGGGGGAAAGTAATTGGGAAACATTGAGGATGTATATGTATTCTATATGACTGTATATGTAACATATAGCATCAGGAAACTAAGCATTTGACATGGGCATTCAACCAAACATGTTAAGTCTGTGTATGGGATGCGGGTCAAAACAATTGAACCTCCCAAATGGATTGTTTTTCCCAAAAGCATCTCCGATGCTTGGGTTCTCGTTTAGTTGCACTCGCCGCGGGGGAGCGAGACTGAGTGGTCGACGGAGATGTGTTGGATGGAAGGAAGGAAGGAAAAGGAAGGAATGAAAAGGAAGGAAGGAAAAGGAAGGAAAAGGAAGGAAGGAAAAGGAAGGAAAAGGAAGGAAAAGGAAGGAAAAGGAAGGAAAAGGAAGGAAAAGGAAGGAAAAGGAAGGAAAAGGAAGGAAAAGGAAGGAAAAGGAAGGAAGGAAAAGGAAGGAAAAGGAAGGAAGGGGAAGGAAAAGGAAGGAAAAGGAAGGAAGGAAAAGGAAGGAAAAGGAAGGAAGGAAAAGGAAGGAAGGAAAAGGAAGGAAGGAAGGGAAGGAAGAAGGAAAGGAAGGGAAGGAAAAGGAAGGAAGGAAAAGGAAGGAAGGAAAAGGAAATTAAGGAAAAGGAAGGAAGGAAAAGGAAGGAAGGGAAGGGAAGGAAGGGAAGGAAGGGAAGGAAGGGAAGGAAGAAGGGAAGGAAGGGAAGGAAGAAGGAAAGGAAGGGAAGGAAGAAGGAAGGAAGGGAAAATAGCTTGGGGAAACTTCGCTGGGACGGAGCGAAGGAAGGGAAGGAAGGGAAGGAAGGGAAGGAAGGGAAGGAAGCCGTGGAAATAGCTTGGGGAAATAGCTTGGGGAAACTTCGCTGGGAGGGAGCGAGACCGGATGCTCGACGGGATGAAGCCGTGGAAATTGGAGGAAATAGCTTGAGGGAAATAGCTTGGGGAAACTGCGCTGTGAGGGAGCGAGACCGGATGCTCGACGGGATGAAGCCGTGGAAATAGCTTGGGGAAATAGCTTGGGGAAACTTCGCTGGGGGAGCGAGACCGGATGCTCGACGGGATGAAGCCGTGGAAATAGCTTGGGAAAACTGCGCTGGGAGGGAGCGAGACCGGATGCTCGACGGGATGAAGCCGTGGAAATAGCTGGGGGAAACTTCGCTGGGAGGGAGCGAGACCGGATGCTCGATGGGATGAAGCTGTGGAAATAGCTTGGGGAAACTGCGCTGGGAGGGAGCGAGACCGGATGCTCGACGGGATGAAGCCGTGGAAATAGCTTGGGGAAACTTCGCTGGGAGGGAGCGAGACCGGATGCTCGACGGGGATGAAGCCGTGGAAATAGCTTGGGGAAACTGTGCCGGGAGGGAGCGAGACC